>CAODLS013108610.1:0-21624 GCA_948243855.1 Flueggea neowawraea | reverse complement strand
ATGCACTTAAGCAAAACCATCCGGATGAAAATTTATGGGTTCCTTTTATTTAAGAAAAGTGAATGGAGAACCTATTTGGAGTACAAAATTAAGAATTTTTTATTGCAAATCAAATGAAAATAATTGAAAAAAGCCTGATTGGAAAAGAAATTTTATATTTATCCAGGTTCTTATTTGGTTTTCTTGATTTTTTAAAATGGCTTTCCTTTGCACCTCCAGTTGTATTTCTAGTTAAAAACCAAATGAAAAGCTATTAAAAACAGATTCGAAAAGTAAAATATTTCTCGCTGGAGAAAAAGGATCACATTTTTGTAATTTTTTTTGTTCGATGGAAATAAAAATTTCAGCCCTATACGTCCAAAAAAAATATTTCTGACTCATGTTTCTGCAATTTTTTAGTCCATAAATGTGTAATTGTCCCTAATCATTGAGCAAAAAATAGCATTGCACGATCCTAGGTCATTCACATCAAAATTTAACTGTACTCTATCTTTCCAGATAGAAGGGAGGAATTTTTTTCTGCGAAGCACCAGAAACATCAGGTATTATGTCTTCAGCATGTTTGATATAAAGCAAAGACGGCATGAATTAGTACGTCTCCTTTTAATAGGCAGCAAAATCCCAACGGTGCAATTCACGTTTCTCCTAGTGCATTTCATAATTTTCAAATTAAGTTGTAGGGCCTGCAACACAGCAAACAAGCAAAATTCAATTGGGAACCAAATCGGAGATGGAGATTCGCATTATGGGCTTCTTTGAGAAGTGTAGGATTTAGCCAACAACAGATAACATATAATAGATAGTAGGTTTTTAAATAATGAAAAAATAGAAAGAATGCACAACTTTAAAAAAAAAATGCTAAATACTATATACTATATGCTAAAATATAGTATATGTTGTCTTTCCCGAACAAACCTGTAGATATATCTCAATTAATCACAAGATCAGAAAATAAATATAATTCGTGATGATCGTAATCAGGTGGAACAAAGCATACCACTTGAAGCCCAACATAAAATATCTGATCCATGTAACTTCACCACCATGCTTACCGCATGTTTGTGTTTGAAAGCAGAGACAACATCAGCACTTAGAATTGCAGACAAGCACTATACAAGAGGGTCACAGGCATGCCTGACCAAAAATTGGCTATCATATGCACATCTAACTGTAACCTAACCAATGCTAATACAAATTCTAATTGCCAGCATGTCTTACATATGAAACTCCATCAATGGAATGGATGCTATGCTTAAACAGCAGACGGTGAATAAAGATAGAATCAATCGTTTTTTTTTAACTTGCTCTATCGAGGCACAGGCACATCAGGAAAAGAGGAAAAGACTAGCAGCCGCCATGTGATGTGATTTGAGATTCAATATAATCCACCATTGTGGCATTCGCTCCAGCATCAAATTGATTTTCCCAAGAAATACTCTTGATTTTATTCTTCACAAATACTTTTGAAAAAACAAAAAATATTCATAGATATAACACTAATTCCTTTCACAAGATTTCAAGAGTTCATGCATATCAACGTGACTGATGCGGATTTCCCTTCAACTTTTCTCATGATTACTCAATTATGTTCTGCCCTCTGTCTAATGTGGATAGCTCATTGCAACATCCAAGGGTATTTGAACATGTAAGAGACAATATTGAGAGGCATTTAATAACTGAAAACAACAAATAAATCACACCGAAGTGCCAAGCAAATTTATCTGAGTGGAGGATCATACTCTCAGCGTTTTTAGCGCATTACAGAAGCAGAACCATTCTCCATGTTTACTTCCAATTTCCAGCATCTGCATTGATTGAAACTATTTGGAGTGTAATTAATGTAAAGAAAAACAAATAGGAAATCTAAAGACGGTTTTCATCTTTCTTCAGCTTCTTTCTTTATTGAGATGAGCTATAGTCCTTTCGTATTTATGTGTGAAAGGTGAAGATTAATTTTAAATTAATCCGACGGTTACAAAAGTACCAATACATTAAAAAAATGGTTACATTGCACATGCATTTTGTAATGTGTTAGCATTTTTGGAACCGTTAAATTAATTTTAAACTAATTTCTACAGTTGAAAGGAGATAAAGGATGTTAGTGCTCCCCTTTCTTTATTTCCTCTATCTACCTTTCAATTTCAGTATATGCCACTTGGATTTCTATATTTTTTCAAACAAAGCTCCTTTTATTGAGCAGATAAGGCATTCAGCTCATATGCAGTTTGTTGCTGGTCAGAGGAAGGTACATATTTGTTATGTCAGGATGAAGGCACCTTTATGCAGGAAAATGAAAAGCAGAATAAGCAAGTCATATACGAATTTATATTATCAAAATCAGCACCACTTCAGGCCACCAAATTAAGATATGGCCAAGAGGAACATTCGAAGACATTTTTGAATAATTTGAGGAGTCTACACTACGACCTAGAGATGCAAACCTATAATTAAAGGTCTCCAGCTTCTGTTAAGGACAACGCTAGAAAAATGCCTCATATAAGAGGCAGTGAAGCACCAACAAAGAACTTAACCTTGGTGAAGAAATTACACAGGAAGAAAATATCTCATAGTTTTGAAAAGAGCTTTTGTAAATATTAAGAGTTCAAGAGCACCAAATAAAAAGAATTGCCAAAAAAATAAGCAGAATGATAGATAAAGACACCTAGATTATTGATGCAAATGACAAAAAGGTAAAAGGATGCTTGTCATTTGAAACAGGAAACAAGATGGTTCTTGCGGAATCCTGAAACAGACCTGGACAGTGTTGCTTCCAAAAGCCGGTTGTGCTGTATCCAGAAATCTGGAGCATATTTAGACATGAGTTCCAAGTTTTCTAGCCTGGAAATCAAACAAAAGTTAATCATAAGCAAAGGAATACTGCTGTTTCATACATAATCTGTCGAGCAAATTTTTCTAAAGAATGCAGAATAGCAATAACCTGCCACCATCAAAACATCCAGACATCAGAGAACACCCACATACTCACCTGATCACCTGATATTGGAGCAAGCGTTGTGCTCTTTGAAGTGCTTGCTTCCAGGCAGTTTCACCATTCATATTATTTGCAGGTGACAAATCCAAGTGAGCATATCTTGACAAATCAAGAGTAACTGGAGGCTTCCCAGCTCTCACGCTCATATTCTTTAGCTAGCATTGGGTAGTTCTGCATTTTAGAACCTAATAATCAGTAATGCAAAGATGCATTGCTTTCTCCCCATGGAACGTGTCTATAAATCCAGACAAGCCATCATACGAAAACCAGTTTCAAACTGAAACAAGTACAAGTCTTCAGATACAAACCAGGAGTCCAGGATCCAGGAGAGAAAAACAGAAGCACAAAATCTCCTATTTGATTTCTTTTATCTCACTTCAGAAGCAAGTTGACCTTCTGTTGTCCTCCGCTGGAGCTGGACATTGAGCCAGTAGCAACCTTCCACACCCCAATAATCCGAAGTCGTACTTGCAAGAAAACTTATTTAGATATCCATTATCCTACAGTATGTACAACACTACAACTTATACCATACTGTTGGGAGGCTTTTGCTTGGGAACACGTAGAGTAAGCGTGCGTTTCTTGGAAAGAAGAAAGTGAGAATGACCGCGTATAGTGAACGAAGAGATTCGGTTATGTCTAATAGTCTAGGGCTTTAAATGTGAAAAAATGTAAACAACGTAAAAACATAACCAAAAATGAAAGGACAAGTAAAAGCTATAGTAATCGAGAACTAGAGTAACCGAAGAGTACTATTCACTACTTTTATAAAATTAAAGAAAAGCATAAAGCAAAAGCAGTAAAAGATAATTAAAATGCCGTGAAATTGAAATGCATTAATTGAAAAAACAATTTTTAAATACTTATTTGATCAGTAAGAGAATTGTTGAAATCTGTCATGCTTCATACCAAACAAATGAACAATTGACTACTGGAAATTAAAAACAATGAACTGGAAACGAAAGAACTACAAACTGAGAAATAAAACTGCAAGAGTTTTGGTCTATGATGTGCCTCTGTCCCTGTGCTTCCTTGCATATTTATACTGAGAAACCTCCGTAGTTATTTTCTAAATTTTTGGCCCACGTCCTGTGCACAAGACCCTCTATTGCCTCGTTCACTGCCCACATTCTGGAATTTCTTTGATCGTGCATGTACCCATCTTCCCATGCCATCTTTGCTTTCGAACAGGATATGTTCTAATTCTGGTGTTTTATCCTCGAACCAGATCTCGGTTAGGCCTATGTACACACTCTCGGACTCAGACTGGCTTATCCGAGCAATGGTGCATAGCTAGTCCGAGTTCTATCCCTCGAGGTTAGATGAACTTCGTTTGCTTAGAAGCTATCATGAACATCCTTCCATTAACTTTGCACGAATTTTGCATTTATTATGTGCTGTGGCGGCGTTTCCCTATCACGTGTCTAGCTCAATAAATGCGCATAACACATGCAATGGACAAAGACCAATTCAAACTCAGATTTCGAGCAAAATTAACCCATCGTCCCAACAATATTGTATTGTAATATTGTTGGGATGCATAATTAACCCCTCCACTGAGATTGACACAACCAAAAGGAGAAGTTATTGACCTTATAAAAACCAGAAATTAAAGGTGCTACCCCTGGTCGGCCAAAATGTCCGATGAAAAGGTGTAGAAAACATTTACGATAGGCAGTTAGGATAAAGAATTGAGAGAGAACTTCCAAGAGAGAAAGAACTGTTTGTTTGTGTGTTGTAATTACCAATTTACCATTGCCAGTGAGAATTGTTTACAGTTACAACGAGTGGGATTGAAATTTGTAGGCCTTTTTTGCAATGTTGTATGTCACTTATTTCATATCTAGCTTTATTAAAACACGAGTCTATCACCGCAAAATTTAACTATAAAGAGTTTTTTTCATTGCAAACCAAGTGAGAACCAACTAAAATTTTTCTTCCTCTTTTTTTACAAATTTTTTAAAATTTTCATTGCAAATTAAATGAAAACCTATTCATAGTATAAAATTTCGAAACTTTTCATTGCAAATGAAATAAAAACTTGTTTGGAGAAAGAATTTGCATTTTTATTCAGGTTTCTTTTTGGTTTTCCTTGGTTTCCAAAAGAAAACTGAATAAAAACCAAATGTATACCTCCAGTCTTAAAATATTTATCGTCGGAGACCAAATGAAAACTGATTGAAAACTTAAAATAATTATTGCAAGAGTGCTTGTATTGGAAACCAATTGAAAATCGATTATAGTCCTAAAATATTTCTCATTGGAGAGAAAGGGATTGTTTTTGTAATCACGACTTTTCTCCTTGTAAATATTGCAAATGTAGACTTTGCGTCAATCGTACTCTAATTTTAGAAATTTTTTGACGTAGATTTTGTAAAACTCGAATTTTAATTCGAGTTTGTATTGAAAAATCAATTTCTCGTAAAAATAGCATTCTTAAGATTGTTTTTATTTTTTCTGGCATTTTTTGTAGCTGAAAACATGGATGAAATTTATCAAATTAAATGTTTATTTTGGTCACAAAAGTGTGATTTTCCTATTGCAATGCTATCATTTGCGACGATTGGGCTTTGACCCAATATGTGTTCTGGACTTGGTTAGAAGCTTTTAGTGCCCGATGCAAACCTTACATAATTAGGGAGAAATAACATGTTCATAACAAAAATAAATACCGAATTTTATAAATGCCGTCTCAAGTTTTCAAGTATAAAAAATATAAAAAATATATAAAAACGTAAAAACACATGCGGCTAGGGTACAGAAGTATACATGTACAAAGGTATACACAACCTGAAATTTAGGCATTCAAAAGTATACACAACCTGAAATTTAGGCAGTCAAAAGTGTATACAACTTAAAATTTACGTGTACTAAAGGTATTCAAAGGCATACAAAGTTATTATTTTACAAACTTAATGACTAATTTACAATTTTATGAAAACATATAAAAACGTAAAAACACATATGGCTAGGGTTTGGCAAATCCCTAGTCGTCGCCACCCAATCTTCAATCTAGATCCATCATTTGGCAAGCCCTAGCCGAGACGTCGATGCCGCCACCCTCCAGATCTGTCTTTTGGCAAACCCTAATCGTCGTTTGACAAAATCCACGAAGGGATCCACTATGGAGAAGAGAAAGATTATCGCCATTCCAAATCCACGACGCCGAAAGGAAGAGAAGAGAAAGAGATAGCATCTAGAGAGAATGAAAGAGGTAGAAAAATCGACGAGGAAAGAGAGAACAAGAACAGAGAGAGGATAGTGTGAAGAGTGCAGAGATCGAAAACGAGGGAGGAGGGCATGGAAAGGGCAGAGTTTGCAGGTTAGAGAAGAGATCGCAAAAGGCGGCCGAGGAGAGGAGGGATGGTGGCAGAGGTAAAAATAAGGCCGAGAGAGGAGAGGGGCGAAGAGAGAGAAACAGACAGAAGAGAGAGGAAAAGGGTGAGGAGAGAGGAAGAGAGGAGAGCGTAGAGACTATAGAGTTTGAAGGCGAGAGAGGAGAGCGTGAATGGCGGCAGAGGAAAGGAGGGATGGTGGCAGAGGTAAAAACAAGGCCGAGAGAGTAGAGGGACGAAGAGAGAGAACATACAGACGAGAGAGGCGAGGGGTGAGGAGAGAGGAAGAGAAGAGAGATATGAAGAGAGGAAGGGAGAACAACCATAGAGAGAGAAACAAAAAGAGAGAGAAAATGTGAGAAAATGAAGGAGAGAAATTCGGTTTTATCTAATAGAATCTGGCATTTCCGAGATTCAGTTTAAAAATTGTGACATTTGCGAAAAAAAGTTTGAGTGTGTTTCCATTTTAAAAATTTAAAAATATGTGGTCTTATTTGTAAAATTATGTGCTATGAAAACTTGCGTAATTAAGTCTATAATTAAAGATAAGGATAAGTGCTCAATAATTGCAATATTTATTTTGAAATTTCAAATTAAGAATAAAAAATCGAACTCTAATACTAATTGATTCAAAAAAAATACATGTTGAATAAAAAAAAAAACCTAATAAACACTGAAAAAAATATTTGGACAAAAACTTCAAGTTGTATGTGTGTCAAACGACAAATCGTTTGGAGAATGTAACGTTTTTATTTTCATATGATGTAAGGGTATTTCAGTCTTATGAAGGTTTATCAGCTAAAAAAATATAATTTATTGACTCTCTTCTTAGTAATTAAATTCCTCAAAAAGCAGGGAAATAAAGCAATCAAAAGAACTAAAGTTCTTTTAATTTTTAAATTTCTTTCAACCAAACACTTATAAATTTGTCACTTTTAAAGAATTTATACTTTCATAGTCCATTTACTAACGACTGCGACTAATACATGGGGGTTTTGGCAGGAGTGTGTTTAGGAGAAAAACATATAGCTTTAAAATCCTATCATCTATTGTTGGGAAATTTTCGTTTGTTTGTATGGATATCGTGTAAGTCAACATTTAGAAGGTGCTAGCCACCAAAAATAAAATAAGCCATCAGGCCCAAGGCAGCAAATTCTAGGGCATGTTATACATCCTTGAGCAAGTCGTCGTGTGGAAGCCTCGAGTATGACGCGGCATTCCCGAGCTTGATGAATGTTAAGGCCCAATTTACAATCTTTGAGCAAGTCACAAAAAATCATCACATTCGGCCATGATGAGTGCATTAATCACTACATATGCACTTGTTGCATGCAAAGAGACATGTGGCATCTATATGGAGAAAATTTCTAAATTTTTAGCAATCACAAAAGTCTAAAATACTTAATGACGCAGAAGAAATTGAATATAAGGCAACAAAGATGGTTAGAGTTACTAACGGCTATGATTGTACAATTGAGTATCATTTAGGAAAGGCAAATGTAGTTGCCGATACTTTAATCAGAAAATCTAAGGGTAGTGTAGCATGCCTTTAGGCATCTTCTTTATCATCTTTAATTGATTTGAGGTCTATAAATGTTGATCTAAGTATTGAAACTTGTGGAGCTTTGCTCGTTACATTGAAAATCCAGCCTATATTAAAAGAAAGAATCCAAGAAGCACAACATCGGAATCCAAAATTATTAGCTATTATTGAGAAAGTTAACGAAAAGATGCTCCTTTGACATTCAAACACGACACTTTGAAATGAAATGGTGGATTGTGTATTCCGGATGTTGATGGATTATGACGCAAGATTTTAGATGAGCCACATAATGCAACATATGCAATACATCCTGGAGCAACGAAAATGTATCATTCAGTGCCAGCACATTATTGGTGGCCACGGATGAAAAATTATATAGATCAATTTGCTTCGAAATGTTTGGTTTGTCAACAAATTAAAGCTGAACATTAAACCTTAACAGGTAAACTTCAACTATTACCAATACTAGTATGGAAATGGCAAATGATTACGATAGATTTTGTGATAGGATTGCCTAAGACTTCAAGGAAAAACGATGCAGTTTGGGTAATTGCAGACCGACTTACGAAATCGGCACATTTTCTTCCTATCAAATAGGGTAGTACACTTGACCAATTTGCTAGGAAATACATTGATGAGATTGTAAGATTGCATTGTGCACCTTTGTCTATCGTATCTAACAGAGATCCATGGTTCACTTCTTGATTTTGGGAAAGTCTACAAGCAATATTGGGAACTAAATTGAGTTTTAATATAGCTTTTCACCTCCAAAAAGATGGGCAATCAGAGAGAACAATCCAGACACTAGAAAATATGATGTAGGCTTATGTATTTTAATTTCAGGGTTTATAGGACAACTATATCTCACTCATGGAATTTGGTTATAACAACTAGTACCACAGTAGCATCGAGATAGCACCTTATGAAGCATTGTATGGTAGAAAGTGAAGAAGTATGATAATCTGGAATGAAGAAGGGTTGAGAATGCTCAAGGGACCTGAAATAGTTCAAGAAACCGTTATCAAAGTAAAACATAGTGAAAGGTCGACTTAAGGCAGTTTAAGACAGCCAAAGGAATTACACAAATCAACATCGAAGAGAAATGGAGTACAATGTCTATGAAAAGGTTTTCCTTCGTGTATCACCTTGGAAAGGGGTCATCTGGTTTGGGTAGAGGGGTAAACTAAATCCTCTTTATATTGGTCTGTACTGTTGGATCATGGGTGATCAATAATAAGTTCCTTATATGTTTTGATGATGTACAAAAAGTTTTGATGATGAGCAAATGTTTGACTTGAAGTGGAACATGTTGGAGAGCTTGGAATTGCAAAACAAGTCACTGCATGTAGCTTAACGTACGTAGTATACGTGCAACGTACGTTGCACTTATCCACAACATACGTTATAGACAACAACGTACGTAGACATGGCTCGGGCAGAAAACAGAAGCTACTAGATTGTTCCAGGCCAAACATAACGTACATCATACATGCACAACGTGCGTAGCAAATAGAACAACGTACGTAGAGAAAGAGAAACGTACGTTATCTGGGAAGCCGATATGATCAACGTACATCACGGATATTGCAACACACGTTATCTGGAAATACAGTATGATCAACGTACGTCTTGTAACGGCAACGTACGTTAGCTGAGTCACAGAAAGTTGCAAAAGCATTAAATACACTCCAACGGCTAGTTTATCACCACCAACGGTCATATGGCATGGGAATGCTATAAATACATCAAGAGAAGGGTAGAAACGGGTTGAACAACTTCAGAAATCATTGTGCCAAAACTCCAATCACTTTCAACCATCAAGAACACCAAATCAAGCTAGAGATCAAAGTTCAAGCATCATTCTTATACATTCAACTCTAGCATAGAGCTTCAATCTTTGTAAACACTTTGTATACACTTTGAGAGTGTAAGAAAGGTTTGTTGTAAGCCTATAGAAAATAACATTGTAGAGGTTTGTTGTGAACCTAAGGAAAATAACATTGTGTAGGCCTTGGAGGTGTTGAGCCGGGAATCAACCTCGTGTATTAGCTTTGTTGGATTGAGCCGCAATCAATCACCGTTATAGTGGAAATCTTAAGTGGTGAGACTAAGGTAGTGGACGTAGGCAAGGTTGGCCGAACCACTCTAAATTATTGGTGTTGATTTCTCTCCTCTCATTTCTAGTCGCTTCCGCTATCCATTCCATAAACCGAAAATTCTCCAACATGTACGAGATATTGGAAGGAGTTGGGCTATTAGCATATAAATTGGCATTGCCACAAAAGTTGTCCCAGATCCATAATGTATTTCATGTGAGCATGCTTAGGAGGTATAGATCAGACCCTACTCATATGTTGAGTAATTAACCGATTGAATTTGCTGAGAATTTGGCATATGTTGAGGAACTAGTAGAGATTATTGGCCACAAGACAAAACAGTTTAGGAATCGAGAAATTTCTTTAGTAAAAGTATTATGGAGACATCACTCGATGGAAGAAGCTACATGGAAAATAGAAGAGAACATGAGACATAGATATTCTCACCTATTTGAGAAATCAGGTATTGAATTTTGTGGACGAAATTCTTTAAAGGAGGGGAGAATGTGACACCCCAACCCTAAATAACCATGCATAGTATCCATTTATTGGTACATGCATTGCATAAGTATTTTTACATAGAATTCATTTCATATAGTTATAATTTAAGATGCAAAGATGAATGCTTAAGGAATTAGTTAGAGAATAATTATCAGGTATAATCGCGTAGTCGTGATAAACGTAGATTAGAAATATAGTGTTGAATTTACGATTAGAGCTAAAATCTTATTTTTAATATATGCTAAAATAGATTTAAAGATGATATATAGGACTGGAATTAAAAGAGAGACTCATCAAATGAAATAAACAAAGGACTAGAAGGAGAATAAATGAGAAAATGGGACTTAAAGAGAAATTGTTTTGTATAGGTGTAAAAGAAATGAAATACTTAGCCATAGCTCTCACCTAGAATCCTTAATATCATAATTGTTTCCAACCCTCAGCTCATATTTCACTCCACAGCTGCCCACATCAACCAATTAGATTGATAATTAGCAAATCAAAAACAAATTGTGCTCAAGTGTTACGGAACTTACGACCGACTCAACTTTGATTCTATATCTATATAAAGAGACCAGTCTGTTTTCAAGCCCATTTCTTCAATCAAAATCATAGCAACAAAATCAAACTTTGTCTAAAAAATATCAGCACTTGAAACCCAAACCTAAGCACACGATTTCTTCCATAGCTAGTCATCCTTTTCTAGTCACCAAGGCAGGTATAAGCAAAGGTACTCCTGAGCTCGTAATAACTCCTGATAATGGTTTGTTTGCTTCCAATTTTTGAAATTGTTAGAGATAGAATTTTTTAAAACTCAAAGAATAAAACTTATATATTTATGTGTCTTCTATATTTATGCAAAACAGCTTGATCCAATTTTGTGTCGTTTGATAGTGTGAACTGCCCTGATTAACGGTTCAGTAGGAACAGTCTGTTTGTATGCTAATTTTGGAAACCTTAAAGACTCAATTTGGAAAAGCATAAAACAAAAAAGTTGTAGAAATTGATGTCTTCTAATAGTCTATAAAAGGAGATTGCTTAATTCCAGGTAACAAAAGAGATAGACATGTTTACATAAGACTGGTCATATTAGTTGTTATACTTAAAACAGCTTGATTCTTGGTTCAGATGTAAACTCCACTACAATTGCTAAATTTTGAATTAGACTTTGATATTTTCTACAGCAGGGGTATTAAATCTAGTTTCTAAACCAAAGAAACCCTTCTTGATTTGGATTTGTATAGATGAAACCATGAATAAATCACTAGAGAAAGGTACGTCTGTCCTGTTTCAGCCTGTGGTTTGAATTTATAAATTTAGTGCACCTTTTGTAGATGGAATTAGACAACGTCACTTATACCTTTAGAAATAGATATGTGTCTAGTTTCTAAATCAATTTACATAGCTCAACTTGGTGCTGAAATGAATGAACTATGATTAAAACACTAAATGATGCTCAATCTGTCCTGAAGAAGAAATAGAATAGCAACTGGTATGACTTCAAAAATTCACTATAAATTCTACAAATTGAATTAGGATCCATACTTTATATGCACAAAAATATTAGGATGTCTACTTTTAGATAAAATTTGTATCAAGTTTACTGGAAATCCTTAACTCCAGAAATATTAAATAGAACATAGACTATTCGATTAAGAGTAAGCTAATAAGTTCACTATAGGGACTGATTTGATAAATTTTCAACAACAGGGACCGAACCAAAACTTCATGAAACATAACACAACGAAGAGAATGAGAACTAATGTCCAAAGGTGATAGATGCAATTGGTTTATAGATTAACCAAATTCAAAGGTCATTCGCTAGGATATATAGACTAAATTGAAAGAATTTGTATTTAAGGAATTAATTTGTAATTTTATAGAAAAGTGTCTTTGATATTGATAAACGTAATTTTAATATTATATAGACCCAGAAGATCCAAATACTCGTAGATTAGGGAACTATAAGTCCTCAGTACTTGACACGTACATCGGAGGTACATATGAGTAGAAATTGAATGTGTCTCCACTTGTTTGCCATATGAAATGAAATGTGCCTACTTTGCTAGTTTGACTTGATATGTGAACATATGATTACGTGGAACGATTTGCTTACTACACATGCAAATATATGAGATATCTGGTATTGCTTACAAGTGACATATGTATGATATATGAACCGTTTAAGGACATGTTATAATCAAATGCTCAGAATGTGATATGATCTTATCAGATATGACTTTGTTTATCATGCACAAGTAAATATGATTTGGCTTGTTCACATGCAAAAATATAGACACAATATGATTTACAGTCACAAATATCGTTCATATGCATATTTTGATTAAAGATTTAATTGGTATATGTCACTTGCATTATCGACTTAAAAAGCGGACTTAGCCAACATGCTTAAGTTCTCTTATAGTTACATGATATGATTTGAGTCGTCTCTATAGTTTACATGATCTGAGACTTAAAGTCTCTATAGTTCAAAGATCGAGACTAAATGTCTCTATAGTTCACAGATCGTTAGTTGACTTATAGTTTCGAGACTATATGTCTCTATAGTATCGGACCCGAGTTGAGACTAGTCAAGATCCAAACTAAAAATGGAATTACATTTACTTGTATTTTTGTATATTGTATGATTAATATATATGTTAAATGCGTATGCTATTTGCTGTGGATTTATCGATGATAGTTTCTCTCATTGAGGAATGACTCATATAAAGTGCTATTATTTTTTCAAGTTTTTAGCTTATACAGTTTTTAGGAGTTGATTAAGCGTGAGGCTGATTGACTTATACGTATGAAGCATAGGTCATTCGACCCCACACTCTCTCTCCTTTGCATCTTATTGTCATTGTAAATATAGTTTTGAGAAGAAACATGAAGTGTTGTCTATATAATTGTTAAATCGGTTTACACGTTTTGTTTTAGAATTTTTATATGTACAATTGGTTATGAATGATATGAATAAATACATGTTTTACATATTACACACTATAATACAGTTATATGATAGAATAGGGTGCGACAAGCAAAGCCTGAGCAATCTCTAGCAATGATACCAACACCGGAAGCACGACTATGGAATGAAAAAGCACCATCGACATTGGCACACAAACTTCTTTCCATCCTTCTATTGGCAACGCTGGACGAACAAGCCCGAATATTAAATCTATTAATCAGTCGGGTTGCCTGAAGAAAGTTATAAGCAATTTGGATACTCTTTTTCTCCACAAATTTCTATCTAATGACCCCAGCAATAACCTCACTGTTCCGTTTTGCTACAGGCGCCAAGTCATCACTCCAAATAACAATGACCAAGAAAGATTGTTCACCGACCGGAGCTTAGAACGTAAATTATAAATCAACCAATCATTGAGATTCATGGTGAAGAAGGAAAAGCGTACCTGTGGTGGGAGGATAGGACGCCAACTCTGTTGAACAATAGGGCAGTCCCTAAGAGCATGGAGGATTGTCTCGACACCCAAATGGCAACGGGAACACTCCGCTGAAGTGCATAAACATCGAATCATACACTGAGTCTTCGTGCGAAGACACCCATGGAGAGCTAACCTAAGACAAGTCTTAGCTCAAATAGGACCCTTCCACCGCCAAATAGAATCCCAATTAGTAAGAGGAGCTGGCTCACCAAGACTAAGACTATTTTGTTGCAGATAATGCACTGCTGAAGCTAGTGAAAGTTTGCCTGACGGTGTACCCTTCCAAACCAGAATATCCATAGGCCCATCCTGAACAGGAGGATGCATCGACAGAACTGCATTCACAGCATGTTCTGGAAGAAATAAAGATAAATATTCTCTAGACCAGACATCTAATCGGGCACTCTCCGCAACAGTCATGTTAAGTTGTTGGGAGGATAACGGACTGGTGATAAGAGAGATGAAAGGAGGACCAGTCGAGTCAATCCAATTGTCGAGCCAAATCCTGCATTACCAAATCAAATCAAACAATTTTTATGAATATGCTCCACATTCTTTAAGATTCCAGCCCAGAGGGGCGACAGATTATATTAACGGGAACAGTGGAAATCCATAGAGCCACCTTGAATATATTTAGAACACAAGATATGAGCCCAAAGGGCATTCGGGTTCGAGGGTAACCTCCACCCCAACTTAATCAAGCAAGCCTGATTGACCAAACGTGTCGCCTTGACCCCCAGAGCCCCTTCTGCTTTCGGCTTACAGATTCGAGACCAGCTAACATGATGAATTTTCCAAAGAATAGAACATGGAATGTTGCACCTTATTTGATGAAGTGGAGTTGCAGTTAACAAAAGATAAGGGTGGTTGCTCAAAGAATAGAACATGGAGTCCACGGTTATTACAAGGAGCTATAAAAGGAGGAAGGAACAAGAAGAGAATTGATCAATATCAACACAACTATTTCTTCATTTTTCTTTACATTTCCTTTAGTCTTTTAGTCTTTAGCCTTTTGTTTTCACGTAACTGGGAATGATGATAACTTAACAACCATCTTTCATTGTACTCTGATTTGGATATTTATGAAATTCACTATTGTTCGTCATTTAATCGTCTCCGATTAAAAGTCCAAAGCTTTAAGGCAACATGAACCCTTTGACACATATGTCCGCTCTCCAGCGCGATCCACACGGGTCAGTGAGCCTTAGAGCCGAAAAAGCGGCCAACAAAAGGTGAATTTTATTATATATAAAATTATATTTTCAATTTTTTATTAATTTGTTTATTTTAAACTTTTATATAATTTAATCAGGTAAAATAAATTATCTTATAAGTTATTTTTTAATTATTTTTCTGTATTCATTTTTATATAATTTTTTATTTTTTAGTAAAAGGGATTATTTTTCTTTTAAAATTAATTCCATGAAAATATACGTTTTAACCAAACAATATGCTGCAATAGTTTCCTGTAATTAACAAATGAATTAAACATGAAAAAATAAAAACTTTTTAACTTAAGAATCGAACCAAACAAGAGTTAAGTATCAGGATTATTGTAATTGCCAAAAAAAAAAAAGGAATACTGAAATAAACATGGTGGCTTGCACGTAAACTACTCCAACTCCGAGTTTGAGTTGAATTATTGTAATTGCCAAAAAAAAAAAAAGAAAAGAATACTGAAGTAAGTTGTAATAGCTTGGAAAGTTCACTATATTTTCAATTGTGAGTTGTGAGAAAGGCAACTACCGTTGAAGTCTTTCTTTTCACTTTAGAAGAAGCGACTGAGAATGTTTGAAAACTATGACCAACCCGAAAGTTCTCGGAAGAATCGGAGGAAAGAAATAAAATATAAACCCAGAAGAAAGAAACTACCCTTCGTTTCCACCACATAACTATATAAGTACCTTTAACCCATATACCTCAACAATCTCTGCTTTCTTCCAATAAACCATTTCGCCAAATAAATAATTTTTTGCTTCTTTCCCAATGGCTTCCTCCTATACCAGAAAATGGAAGTATGACCTTATCTTCAGTTTCAGCCGCCAAGACGCCCCTCAAGACTTTCTCTGCGATCTGGAAAGTCGTTTAATTGAGAATGGAGTCATAACCTTCAAAGTCGATAACGAATTGAGATCAGGAGAAGAAATAGGAGCAGCCTTTCTGGAGGAGATTGAATCTTCTATGATTGCCTTAGTTATTCTCTCTGAAGAGTATTTGTCCTCTAAATGGTGCTTAGATGAGCTCTTGAAGATATTGGATTGCAGGGAAATTCGTGGACGAAAACTTATACCCATTTTATATAATGTGGTTCCATCCGATTTAGAAAACCCAACAACTGGTGCTTTTGCTAACGCTTTTGCAGGACATGAGAAGAATTTCAAGGTGGAGATGGAGACTTGGAAGGACGCCATGACCAAACTAGTTGATTTAAGGGTTTATCCTCTTGAAAATTGGTATTTTTTCCAAAACTCTTTATCGAATTCTCTCTTTTTTTTTTTCCTGCAAAATGGTTGCATATACCAAATTTAAGTAGTTTAAGTTAAGATTTTACGACTATATTTAGCTTAAAAAATATTTTTTTTCTGTTTTTATCTTTTGAAAACTAAAAATATTTGGCAAATATATTTATTTTTATAAACTAAAAACAAATTTTTAATAAAAAATAAAAGGGAAGAGGAAGTGTATCTCTTTAAAATGCAATTTGAATAAAGATTAAATACAAAACGTTATTTTGCATAAAAAATATTTTTTACCAAATTTTTTTAATTTTTTTTCTAAATTTTTAAAAAAAGAAAATTCTGCAAACTAATCTGCGTCTATCTTGTTTCATTATTATACATTACTAAGGATTTCTATATTTTAATAGACTCCAAGACTTCAACTATAACACAAGAGGGGAAAATTTTGGGATAAAAGAGTTCAAAATATCTAGGCAATCAGAAAATCTAAAAGCAGGAGAGACGAGAGTATTTACAATCAAGAGATTTAACACTTTAATCTAATATATAACTTAAGTCATCGTTTAGGTAATTCTGGAAAAACATACTATGTTTTATATTTATGGAATTGTAGTAAAAAAATTTCAATGTTTTATTTTTAGTTATTAAACAATAATCGAGAATTTGTATATTTGTTAGGTCAAGATCCGACCGTGCAGATGAAATTAAATCCAAACATGTGGGTTTAATCAAGGATGTTATTTTAAGAACTCGGGAACATGTTGTGGCAACAGAATCTCGCATTGGAGAAATGAAGAATTTATTGTTAAGTAACGCTTATTGCAAAGAAAAAAAGAAATTATTGGCCTAATACATAATTTATCTCCTAAATTTGTACGTAATTTCTTTTGTCACCTTCAATTTTTTGGACATTCAATTTACCGTTAATGTGTTTAAACTGTCTTAACTACCCTCTAAAATTGCTTAAATTGTCTCAATTACCCCTTGAATTTGTTTAAACTGGACAATTTATTAACTTTTTTCAATTAATCATTGGATTTTCTTTATTCTTTCTTGGTCTTTTATTTTTAGAAGTAATAACTGAAAGATGAATAAGAGAATTTTGACATTCAATCATATTGAAAAAAATTTTTAATTGAGATAGTTTTAGTAAGTTTCAGGGGTGAGTTGAACGCACAAAAAAATTGAGGTGACAAAAGAAAAAAACATATAAGTTTGGGGTATGTTACTTATTAGTCCAAATTGTTTTGATTGGGAGTTTATTGCAATGGTTATTTTAAGTTGCAGCTTGTTTCCACTTTCCACAGATCTAAGGTTGTCTCCTCCTCTACCAGAAAATGGAAATATGAAGTTTTCTTTAGTTTCAGGGGTACAGACACTCGTCATGGCTTTCTCTCCGATCTCCATAAACAATTCGATGCAAATGGAATCAAATGCTACAAAGACGATATTCACCTGAAAATAGGACAAGAAATAGAACCAGCAATTATGGAGGCAATTGAAACTTCAATGATTACGTTAATTATTATTTCGAAAGACTATGCTTCCTCTAGATGGTGCTTAGATGAGCTTTTGAAGGCAATGGAATGCAAAGAAAAGAATGGACAAACAGTTATACCCATTTTTTACGATGTGAATCCATCGGATGTAAGAAGACCCACGAGCGGGAGTTTTGCTAATGCTTTCGCTGCTCATCAGAAGAATTTCAAGGACAAAGAAAAGAGTTGGAAGGCTGCCATGACCCATGTTGCTAATTTATCTGGTTGGGATCTCATGCCATACGGAAACAGGTAATGGACGTAAATTTTCATTTCCTAGGTTTTGAGATTTATGGGCAATATGGATCCCCTTTTCCCTTCTCGGACAAATTGAAATAATTGGAATTGTTTTGGTCTAATTCCTATTACTTTGCTGGATTAGTTGGACCTTTTTAAAAGCCTCTGGGTTGAATTTATTCACAGCTATGTTTTAATAGATTAATTTTCTTTTTCTTAAAAAAAACTTCAAAATGCATGAAAATAATATTGATCAGACCATATTTTTTGGCAAAATAGTAAAATGATAAATTAGAGAATAAAAATAATTTAAGTTGAGCATTTGTTTCATGCATGAAAATAATATTGATCTGACCATTTTTTTAGTTTTAAATGTGTGTTTGTTTTAGGTAAATTATGTATATTTCACTATACAAGAAATGTATATTAGACAAGTTTTACATGTTTGTTTAAGTTGTAGGTTTAGTTTACATATTAGCAAAAACACAAAACTCTTACTTTTTTATTTTCCATTCTTACTCTTAACTAAACAACAATTTCATCAATTCTTTTAAAGTTTTGTACATAACAAAGTCATTTTTTTGTGGCAAAATAAAAAATATAACAAATTTTCAATCTAGCACAATTTATCAAACACATAATTTATTTTTGTGATCTACCAACTCAATTTATTTTAAACAAACATATCTTTAAATTTTTGTGATTGGAGTTATCCCTAACTCAAGTTTTTTGTATGTATTTACTACGAAGTACCATCCTTAACCCTAAATCTCTCTATGCTATAATCCTGATTTACTAATTAAATTTAATTGAACTGTTTATAGTCAAATTAAGAGTTCGAAACTATTAGTCTTCTAGCACTAATTAAATAATTTATAGTCTTTAACAATTTTAGTATATTTTTAAAAAAAGGTTTTTATAATTATCTTTTTAAAAGACAAACACTATCTATCTTCTACTAATAATTAAATATTAATAATATTTTATTATTAATTAACTAATTAATATAGTTCAGAGAACTAATTGACGTACCAACATCTTTTCGGCATTTTTCACATTCCAATTATATTCATATTTGACAGGTCAGAGTCCGAATATATTGATGACATCATAGAAGTTATTTTGGACAGACTGAAAGAGATGTCCCTTGTTTGAACCAGGAGGGAAAATTAAAGGGCTAATTCTAAGGTGGTTTTTGAATTTTAGGGTATTGTCTGTTTACAAATTTAAAAAATTAGCCGTAACAGTTCTTGAGAGGACCCCGTTGGACAATTTGTTGTTACAGAGATAACCATGACTAATTTCTCAAACATGTGAACTAAGATAATATTTCAAAATTCAGTAACCACCGTGAAATTAGCCCAAAATTAAAAGGTAAGCAACTGCTTCGTACAATTTGTGATGATCCATATATGTAAGGTTGAAGAATTGCGAAAGTGATGCAATTCAACCCTTTTTTTTTCTCTCTCAACATGCACTTGAGTAAAACTATCCGGATGATAATTTCTGAGTTCCTTTTATTTAAGAAAAATGAATAGAGAATTTATTTGGAGTACAAAACTAAGAACTTTTCACTGCAAATTAATTGTAAAAGGCCTAATTGCAAAAGAAATTGGAGTAATTATTATTTCGTCCATAAAGTCATTTGTAATCTTTCATTACACTGTTGAATTTTGAAAACCTTCAATTACATTTCTATTTTTAAACACCGTTAGCCAAAATTAACAGTTTTACATCAAATTTAATGACATGGAGTGTGCGACACATGCCAACTGGCTTTAGAAAGCTATAAATATGGCGTATCTTGTTAGTTCTAACTAACGATGCCTAAGAGTAAGAATACAATAAGAGATTTTTCAAAACTTAATGATGCAATAAAAGATTACGAATTATTTTAGGAATAAAATAGTAATTGCTCCAAAGAAATTTTATATTCATCCAGATTCTTATTTGGTTTTCTTGAGTTTTTAAAATGGCTTTCCCTTGCGTACCTCCAGTAGTATCTATCGTTCAAAACCAAATGAAAAGCTATTAAAAGAAGATTGGAAACGTATAAAAAAGGATCACAGTTTTGTCATTTTTATTTTTGTAGTTTTTTCAGGTCGATGCACTACATAAAAGGTAATACATAATTTACCCTCCCAGCTTACACGCTATTTTTTTTGACACTCTGATTTTTTCAAATATTCAACATATCCCTAAAATTGTCTAAAACATCTAGATTAAGGAAGTTTTTTTTGCTTAGGTGGCAAAAAGAGTGTAAATTAAACACACAGGGGCGTTGATGTTGAAACACCAGTGTTTTGTAACTCAACAAAGCTCACCCAAAACCAAAACCCTAACAGGAAACCCACCTTCACCTCCATCTTCCAACTCAAACCCGGACCTATGCCTCCACTTCATCTTCTCCATCTTCTTCAATCCCACCAAAACCGTGTCCTCCTTGTCGACCACATCGCCGCCATCATCTCACCACAAAAAACCCACGCCTCTCTTAATCCTCTCTACTCTCTATCACATGTCTCCCTTCATTCTCCCATTTCTCGATTTGTTACCGGTTGTGCTCGATTTGTTTGAAAACTTTTGAGAGTTTAGTTTATCACAACTCCCACAACAGAAGCACCAAACTCTTATCCAAACAGTCACACACACACACACGTTGTCACAACACCCAAACCATCAAAGTCAAAGAAGATAAAAAGTGATTATCTAAAAGCAGAGATGGCAAGTGAACAAAGAGGAGAACAATTGATTGAGAAGAGATGTCGACATGAAAGAATAAGGGACACGACAAAAAAGAGACAAAGAGAGGCTGAGAGAGATTGAAGGTGATGATGCAATGTGAAGAGGATAGAGAGTATTTGCCGTGAAAGAGAATCGGTGGGTTGATTTCTATAGGATTTAGGGTTTGAGTTGGGGAAGGAAAAGACCGGGTTTTGTTTAAAATAGATTTGGTTTAATTGAATGGGTTAAAGAATTTTGGGTCTCAGCAAAAAAAACTATATGTGGATGTGTTGTTTAATTGAATGAGTTAGAAAAATTTATTTTTGGTGACCCAACACGAAAATCTGAACTGGACATAGTTTTTAATCCACATCAGTACTCATGTGCAACACGAACTATATCATATCTGTTTTATGCATTTTCAAATTCTTAGTGTGTATGCTTTTGACAAGTTCAGAGAAGATTTTGAACATAAAAAAGTATATGGTGTCAGTAAAAGAAAGTGTACAAGTTGAGGGTGTAAATTATGAATTAGGCCAAAATAAAAATTTCAGACCATATGCGCAAAAAAATACTTTCATAGTCATACTTCTGAAGGACGTAAATGTTTAATCCCATATCCTTTGATCAAAAAGTAGCATTGCATGATCCTAGCTCATTCACATCAAAATTTAACTGTACTCTACCGTTCAAGATACAAAGGAGGAATTTTTTCAGCAAAGCACCAGAAACATCAGGTATTATGCCTTG
>CAODLS013108513.1:0-12168 GCA_948243855.1 Flueggea neowawraea | reverse complement strand
CAAAGTTGAATGCTTGACTTTCTTTTCCTCATCAATAACTTTCTCCAGTTCCGGAACAACAACCTTCTTCAGCACATTAGCAGACAAATAAGCAGCCTTTTTGACACACATGAGCTCCTCATTGTCCTTTAGAGCAAGCACGTCAGATAATCCGTTGGATATATCTCCAAACTGGAAATTATCACTTTTCAATTTCTCAGCCCATGTCTCCAGGAGTTTCCCTTCAGGAGCCTCCCTTGCAATGTATCCTACAACAGGAGTATCACTGCCACCTGCTTTAGATTGAGCATGGATGGCATGAAAAATAGCATCCATCAGTAAAGAGCCATCATCACTCTTTGCCTTCACATGCATAACCACATCTACGCCCACAGAATCCTTCGCAGCTTTTTTCACAACTTCAAGTAAAGAAGCCTTTTTGATAGTACACAAGAAATGGAGCTGTTTCTTCATAAACACCATAATGGTCTCAGGAAACTCGTATCCTAGCAACCAGATATTGAGTGCAGAGGATTTAAGATATCGCAAATCCTCGGAAGGCGATGGCGTAGCAATTGCAAGAACATCAGCCGAACCCCACATATCAAATTTATTGGTATTCCAATGGGAATAGAGAGCCTTCAATCGAGTGCTGAATTTATTCAAATCAATAGAGTATGAAGTTCTGTGATTAGACATTTTCCCGTTTGGCGGTTGGGAATTTCCATTGCGGTGATCCGCCATAAGAAACGGACTGCAAAAGAGAAAAAAACATACTTGTCACTTTCGATCTCACAGCTTACTATTGAAAAGGCAACACAAAGAACATACACCCAAATATAGTAGTCAACCTCTATCACAATCACATGTAAGCAATTCTTCAACAGTTTAGTTATGTCCAGGAGTATGATGATTTTGATGCTTATTCGACAAAATTAAACTGCAAATCACCACAAGTACGACTAATATTCATATTAGTCCTTATAATAAATTAGCAGAACCCACGAGAATTAAGATGGCAAAGTAAATTATTCTTTCTCCAGAAGATGCAACGACATAGCCAAAGCCCCGTATCGAAACTCCATCTAAAAAGATGAACGACACTCAACCGACATTTCCGAAACAAATGCAAAAGAGAGAGGAAGAGAGACATACCTTGAGAGCGAGCGAGCGAGCGAGAGAGATGGAAAGAGCAGGCCGAATGAAATCTAAATAAGGAAGAGAGGCGGTGGAGATTGGGGGAAGAAGAGGGAAGTTAGGGTTAGGGTTTGCATAAGAAGAGAGTGAAACAAAAGGAAGGGAGGCGCAGAACTTTCGGGTGTTACTATACAATGAGAAATCGAAAAAAATACTTCTTTAATAAATTAAATAATTAAAATTTAAATTAAATAATTTTAATAATAATTATAGTTATTTACTGTATTATAAAATTAAATAACAATTAAAATTAAATAATTGATTAAAATTAAATAATTAATAATTAAATTAAATAATAATATTTAAAATTAAATAATTTTAAATTTATAATTAAGTAATTATTTATTTAAATTAAATAATTAAAATTAACATTAAATAATTTAAATTTTTAATAATTTTTTTTTTTAAATCTCCATTATAATACTATCCGAACTTTCAACACTCAATAAAATCACTGTAAGAGAGCGCCAGAATAATTCCCCACCCCAACCCAACCCAACCCAATTTTTTATGTAGGCAGTGCAGTCGGCGCTCTTTTTCATATATATACCCCGTGCAACGCTGCGTTTGGCTAAATTTCTCTGTAGTCCCAAAATTATGGGCTTAAATTTCCATTCATCCATATATTCTTCAAACTTATTGATTCAGTCCTTCGGTCAAATTTATGGGCTTAAATCCACTTTTTTATTTGATTTATTGACAAAAATGGCCATCTTCTCAATATGTCTCTCCTAATCTATCATTTGGATCATCCTAAATAAAAACACTAAAGGCTTAATACATACTTTATCTCTACAATTTAGAAATATGTCCTATACCTTTGTAAAATAAAAGGTTAGTAATTGTCCCCTATTTAATGGAAACGAAATGGCATTAAGCAAGGGATGAAGTGTGGATCAACTGGAGTTTAAAATATCACATGCACAAAAATTTAAAGTTAATAAAAGACCAGGACTTTAAAATAAACTTATGAAAAGTGATTGGTTAAGATACATAAGTAGTGGGGATACGAGTTAATTTATTTCAATCACACCAAGGAAACATGGATTTGTTACCTTTGGAAACAACAAGAAGGGCAAAATCATAGGTATAGTTTATAGATAAGGTTGGTCTGAAATTACTTCCTACTATTGAAAATGTTCTTTTAGTTGATGGATTAAAGTATAATTTATTGAGTATTTCTCAAATAAGTGGTATGGATTATCATCTTAAGCACCATTTCATTGCACTATTTTTTTTTAAAAAAAATGCAAGCTTGTATTTATTGAATTGAGACATGGAAATGTACACATGGTAAACTAAAAAAAATAACAAGTTTTCAATTTTTTCTATCTCAAATCTATTTTACATTGATATATTTGTTTGCATCGTATTACTTTGCATATGATTTTTGTTTTTATTTGTATTTTCCTTGATGCCAATAGTAACTATTTTGAGTTTTATCAAAAGGTTAACGCATCGTTTGAAAGTTTTATGGGATAAGATATGATAAGTTAGTAATTAAAATTTAGTGTAGGATAGGATATGATATGTTAAGATTATAAAACTTCATTGTTTGAGAGTTTTACAAAAAAGAATAGAATAGGTTATCTAAAATGTCAATTAATAAAAGATAAAATAAGAATATTACATAATAACTTTACTATTATATCCTCTGATAAAATATACATAAATAATTGTTATAATTAATTTATAAATAAATAAATAAATAAAATAATCTAATCAACCAAATATTATTAAAATGATAATAGATTTGAAAATTATTTGCAACAAAAATTAAATATTGTTCATAACTACAAGTTTATCCTTATTAGTTTCTTTGTGTTTTTTTGATAAGGAGTTTATCATTGTTAGTTATGAACAATATTTAATTTTATTCCAAAATTTAGTGGCAGCCACAAAGCATTTCTTCTCAAGGATCCTCAAGCAAGTAGCATTGGTATAGATAGCCACAACTAAAATACAATAAATAATGATAACCCTAATATACGTCTAAAAAGTGAAGCATAAAATTGTAAAATAAAAATATATTTTTTAATTTATTTTTCTTATTCCCTCTTAACCCACCAATTTGGTGGGTTAAGAAAATAAGAGCTTTCAAGAATCCTCAAGTATCTGCTAAGATGAGACTCAGCATATGTCTGTGATGCCCGAAAAGCTACAACTGGCGTTGTAGCAACAACTGCCTTAGGCTGAGGTAAAGGAACTGTTGTTGCCGCTGCTGGTAGAACTGCCTGATCTCCGGCAACTTGACTGGCTAACACTGCCTTTACCCGCACGAGAACTTGGGTAAAGTGCTCAAATGGATCCATCGAACCTATTGGCGCTGCCTGCTGCTGAGGCTAAGGTACTAGAGCAACAACCTCTGACACACTGTATTCATCATGCTGATCATGCTGATCGATGACAGAATGAGAGACGGCCTCGACAGGAACACGTCTAGGCCTCGCTCGACCTCTACCACGGCCTCCACCACGACGTTGATCCATAGCTACATGCAACAAACAGAATCGGATATGCAATGTCAATGCAAATGATCGCCACAGTACCAAGTCAGAGATCAAATGGTATATAGAAGCAAAATCATAGTGACTCAATCAAATATACATAAGCTCCACATCGGCCCTAGACTTACGAAACCTATGGACCTGATACCACCTTTGTCATAGCCCATGGTGAGGCAGTGACAGGCGTACGAGGTGAACTGTCTGTAGAAGTCTGACTCATCTCGCATAAGCATCAGAGATCAGAACATATTACCCAAAGATTCAGATTATAAAACATTTGCTAAAATAATTCTTTTTTAAAGGAGGATCAATGGTTGTTCCCAACCTCCCCCATTTGCCTCGAACCTGCAACCCACAGGGAGCAGGTGAGGGGTCTTACCACTTGCGCCGCCCCTCCCCTCGTCGGAAAATCATATATATATATATATATATATATATATATATATCAAAAGTAATAGTGCAAAAAACAACGAAACATAATCCAAAAGGCAAAATGGCAACCTAGTAACCCAACTACATTCTGATGCGGAGCTCTACAAAACAAAAGACGAGCCCAGACAAAAGGGCATTACTAACCAAAAGATGCCTCACTGGAGTCTGGATGATGATAGTTGTCGAAGCCAAAAATTTGTGAACCTGCTCAATAGGAATCACGTGAATAGAGAAACAAAGGGGGTCAGGGCTCAGTAGGAATAACACTCCAGATCGTCTCATACGTGCCTCACAAATACTGTTTTGAAAAAAGTTCAAAACTACACATTCAGATGTAGTTTAACATACATATATATACACGTTATACATATGTAATAGCTTTTCAGAAAATTCTTTCGCAAAAAGGTTCTCATACAAAGCAATCATAAACACATAGGCGAATAAAATGATTTTCATTTTCAGAGTCAAATTACATATATAGATATATAGGACCAAAGCAGAAGGCGTGCACGTGACACTAATAATAGAGTATGTGGACTCCGCCACAATCCATATCAAATCATATGCCGGATCAGGACATATGGCTACCAGCAACCCTGATAGCTGGATTTTATCAAAGCGTTGGTATAGCAAAGGTCACGTTTTATCCCGTAACAGTAGGTGTCCCATATCAGAAAATAAAAGCATACTAATATATAGTATCAAAGCAGAGTATGCGTAGAAGAACCAAAATCAGAGAGGAGATATATAATACATATATATTAATTTGAAAGCAGACTCCTGATTAATACACATAATCAGTTTATCATTAGCCATTCTTTATATAAGTTCATTTTCAGAATATGTGTTATACACAACAGAAAACATATATAATTCGAGATACAGCCTATGTGTCTGAAGCTGTTATTCACTCACCTGGTAGTCTAAGTGCAAAACACCCGTCAGAACCCACTCGTTGGTAGCTGGTCTCTCCGGCATGAATAGAAAGCTGAACAGCACAAATCTCTATCCACAGATACATCAAAGTCAAATCAAAATGTGGTATTGTGGCAATACCAAATGCTGAAGTGCAGATGCATATGCAAACTCTCGAAAGACCCCAACTGATCCATATCAAATGATAATCTATCATTCTGGATCGAAAATACAAAATCTACGTAAAATTATAATTTAGTCATCGATCAGTGCAAAATTATGTTTTAGTCCATAGGACTTGACAAATTACAAAATAGTCCTTCAACTGTATTAGGATAGCTAACTTACTTTTTCATGTAGTCAGAATCCCTAAATAAGTCCCCGAACTCTCAGAAATTGACAAAATGCAAAATTACAAAACGAGTCCTTAAGGACCCCATCTTACTCGAGTGACACCCTAACTTACTCGAGTAAGAGACCCTTCATATTTCCCGAGTAAGCCAAACATGGTTACTTAAGTAAGACAAACTACCTCTCACTCGAGTAAGCTACACCGGTCACTCAAGTGAGACGAAGCTCTTCTTACTCGAGTAAGTAAAGCCTTTACTCGAGTAAGACACAACCCAGACGAACTCAAAAATTGTGCAACACGATTTAACTGACCAAAATCAATACAAAACATGCACATTGACTCTAAACAAATCCCTGAATACGAATCTAGGGTCAAAACCACCAAAACAACTCGGAATCACCCTAGATCGACCAAAAACGAAGCTAACCCTAACTCAACCAATGTCTCATCAAATATGATGATTAAAAACTTGAATCATGTTTCCTTAACCTCAAACAACCTAAAGCTAACCATTCTTAGCATCCATTAACTCAGAATCATCCAAAAAATGTAAACCCATTTACAAACTCGGACTAAAGCATGAATCTGAATTTAAAACATGAAATGGATGAAATGAAGAGATTATATATGAAATCTTACCTTTAGGAACAAAATGGGAATAATGTAGGACAACGAGATCACATTTCTCACCAATTTGAGTGAGAGAGAGACGAAAATAAAGTGAGAGAAACGAAGGAGTCGGGTGTGGGAATTTATAGACCTCTGTCCAAAACAGTATCCTCACTCAAGTGATAGACCTTCATCACTTGAGTGATCCACTGCTTACTCAAGTAACACATCTTGTTACTCGAGTAACACTTTACCAGGAGTTCATCGTGTTCATCCAGAAACACAGCTTACTCGAGTAACACACATGGCTTACTCGAGTAATCTACACCTCACCTTACCCGAGTAATGCACAAATGCTTACTCGAGTAACACCTCTCACAAACCTAATCCTTAACTCAACACTCGTATTGATCAGGATCGAAACAGAACCAAACGGAAGACTGCAGAGAGCCTTACTGGAATCCGACTGGGGTATTACATATATCTTGTCATTTTCTACGCTGGTCTAGAAAGCATGCTAGCTATATCTTTTAAATTTTCCCATCAATTAAAATCCCACTTGACCGATGAAGGTATAAGTATGTTGAAAAGAACGATAATCCAAGAGGGGGTGAATTAGATTTTTAGCAAGTTAAAAACTTTGTTGAAAATCTTTTATAAACCAAACAAATAACAAAGTTCTTTTAAACTCAAATCAAAGTCAAATGCGGAAGCAACTTAAAACCAAAGATTCAATCCACGCACAACAATATAAATCAAATGCAAATACAAAGTAAGTGAGAGAGAGAGAGAGAGAGTAAGGAAAGAGAGCCTAAATCTGATTTATAGTGGTTCAGTCCCCATTGACCTACTTCCACTTCTCTAGAGCCCCTAAATAATTTCAATCCACTAACTTCCTCACTTTCGGGTGGAGGAAAACCATTTACAACACTTATTTTTGTGGGCTCAACAAGCAAACCATTACAACTTGTTTTTGCAAGCTCAACAAGAAAACCGTTCCCCTAGTTTTTTGCGAGCTTAACTGGAAAACCAAATCACTAATTTTTGCGGGCTCAACTAGCAAACCATTACCCACTAGTTTTTTAAGGCTCACTAGTAACCACTCTTATTTATTAAAGGCATAACAAGGAAACCCAAGCAAACAACCTTGCTTGATACAAAATCAACCCAAGAGTATAACAGATTTAAAGCTCACACCAACCCAGAAATAAGATTGCAAGTAAATAGCTCAAATGGATTAGAAAGGTAGAGAAGAAAGAAACAATAATAGCAAAGTATAGCAAATGATTGTCTTATCTCTCTTCTGATCTGGGACGTCTATTTACGTGCATTCTTCAGATACCAAGACAAAGATCAGAGTGCGTTGTTGGTGAGTAGCATGCCTTATTGAAGTTACAGTGCTTCTAGATGAAAAACGCATTTCATTAGTGTGCCTTGATGAGTTATTTACGTGTATTGTTCATATTTTTAGAATACACACTTTTGTCCATACAACCATCAACTTGTTTTGTTGTTTCTTCTATGAGCATTGTCGGATTCTCAAGGTTACACCTTTGATTCTTCACATGAATGTGTCAGAGAATATTCAAATTCAAATCCTGAGGAGCATCTTGTCTTTGTCTTCATCTGAAGCCCATTAATGTGTTTTGCTAATTGGTAATGTGAGTAGATCAATTTATCAAAATGCCTTCTTTGCACAATCTACGCACCGTGCTCGCCAACCAACATTTTTCTCATCAATTTGAACCTTCGAATATGTGCATTGAAAGTCTTCTACGTGCTTAGATCAATGTCTCAACACACTACTCTTTTGGAAGTGCTCTTCTACGCGCCTTGATCGTTTGCAATGGGCGTAGTTTCCATTTTGAAGCTCTTCTACGTGGGTTGATGACCTTTAACATATGTGGCCAAATATCAGAAAGTCTGTAACTTTGCACTTATTTCATAGATGTTTTGCATTCATCATCATCAAAACCAAAGTCAACAATCTCCCCCTTTTTGATGATGACAAAACATACATGAATTTGAACACCTATTCATCAATAACAAACAATTTGATCGAGGATTTTATTCCTTGTCACTTGGTTAGTTCAACACAATAATATGTACAATGTTCAAAGCAAGAATGATACTAATTGTAGAAAATACTATGCAAATTCATGCAAATATCTTCCCCTTTTTGTATCATCAAAAAGGTATGCAAAAATTAGTTTTTCCCCCTTTTTGAAATAAAATATGATAAAAATTATTTAGCACACTTAGCTCCCCCTAAGCCAATGTTATTATCAAAGAAATGATTTTGAAATTAAACTCCCCCTTTTTGTTTCAAAATATACACAATAGTAAAAATATATCTCCCCTTTTGAAAAACACAAACTCAATGTATGCAATCAATTCAAATAAGCACAAAATCAACAAATAAACAAATTGCATACAAACAAAGGAAAAAAAAAACTAAGTTTGAGTTCAAGGAAAGGGTACCACATTTGCATTCCTATCTTTTTCGAAGATAATCGTTAATCACAAGTTTCCTTTTTCTTTGTTAGCATCATCATCATCGCTTGAGCTTAAGATATAATCAAGAGCTCTCATTTTCCTCCTTTTTCTATGTTTCTTCAAATATGGACAATCCGGTTTGGCATGACCTGGTTCGTTGCACTCATAACAAATGAATTTATTCTTCTTCTTGTTTTTCTCCTTTGCACCTCTTTCTTTATAAAGGAACTTGAAAAATCTGTCTATGATGTACTCCATATCATCAAGATCATTTTCTTCATCATCAGCATCACTTGAGCTTTAGCTATCAATGTATTTTGATGCTTTGAATGCAATGCCCAGGTCTTTCTTCTTCTTTTTTTGCCTGCCTTCTCTTCATCTTCTTCCATACTTATTTCATGAGTGAGTAAGGAACCAAACAACTCCTCCAAAGGCAACGAAATCAGTCCTTTGCTTCTAGGATTGCATCCTTTTTACAGGCACATGATTTTGGAAGTGATCTCAGAGTTTTTCTTACAAGCTCCAAATTTGTGTATGATTTTCCAAAAGCTTTGAGGCCATTTATGATTTCATTGAAGTGATCAAACATCTCTTAAATAGATTCATCTTCATTCATCTTAAACAACTCATATTTATGCACAAGAAGAGAAACTTTGTTTTTTTTTTTACTTGGCTTGTTCCTTCATAGACAACCTCCAAAGTTTGCCAAATTTCTTAAGCAGTAGAGCATTTTTTAGCTTATTGAATTGAGATTTGCTCAAAGAATAGTAAACAATATGCATAGCTTTGTGGTTGTAAGAGATATGCCTTTTGTCATTGTCATTCCATTCATCTTTAGGCTTCTTTACCATTCTTCCATCTACAAGCTTTATTGGCACAAATGAACCTTCCTTAACGACATCCCATATATCCACATTTTTTTATTGTAGAAATATCTTCATTCTTGTTTTCCAATAGATATAATCGCTGCCATCAAAAAAAGGAGCACGGTTAATAGTCAAACCTTCAAATTGTTGAATGCTATCTAAAAATGCCATTTTTGGAATCTTTAACTCTTTGGATGTTAAGTCAAAAATAAATATCAATAGAACAGTCTCTGAAATCAATTGAAAAGACTTGATCCCAATGCAAAATGACAATCCAAGAGGGGGTGAATTGGATTTTTAATAAGTTAAAAACTTTGTTGAAAATCATTTGCAAACCAAAACAAATAACAAAGTTCTTTTAAACTCAAATCAAAGTGAAATGCGTAAGCAATTTAAAACCAAAGATCCAATGCATACACAACAATATAAATCAGATGCAAATGAACAGTAAGTGAGAGAAAGTAAGTGAAGATAGCACAAATTCAATTTATAGTAGTTCGATCATCCTTGACCTACATATATTCCTTTAGATCCCCTAGAGAATTTCAATCCACTAACTCTCACTTTCGGGTGGAGGGAAACCATTTACAATACTTATTTTTGTGGGCTTAGTAAGCAAACCGTTACACCTTATTTTTGTAGGCTCAATAAGAAAACCGTTCACCTAGTTTTTGTGGCCTCAACTAGAAAACGGAACCACTAGTTTTTGTTGGCTTAACTAGCAAATCGTTACCCACTAGTTTTCTAAGGCTCACTAGCAACCACTCTTGTTTTTCTAAGGCACAACAAAGAAATATATCTACCTCAAACAAACAACCTTGCTTGATACAAAATCAGCCCAATAGTATAGTAGATTTAAAGCTCACACTAACCCATAAATAAGATTGCTAGTAAATAGCTCAAATGGGTTAGAAAGGTAGAGAAGAGAGAAACAATAATAGCAAAGTATATCAAATGACTCTTTTATCTCTCTTCTGATATGAGACGTCTATTTATAGCCACTTGTAGAAATATAACCGTTAGAGTCTCGAAGTAGCTATTGTGATTTTAATTGACATCACTGGCACTAACATGCATTACTGTCTTCAACGCGCGTTCTTCAGATACCAAGACAAAGATCAGAGTACGTTGTTGGTGAGTAGCGTGCCTTGTTTAAGTTGCAGTGCTTCTGGATAAAAAATGCCTTTCATTAGCCTGCCTTGATGAGTTATCTGCGTGCTTTGTTCATATTTTTAGAATACCCACTTTTGTCCAAACAGCCATCAACATGCTTTGTTGTTTCTTCTGCGCGCGTTGTCAGATTCTCAAGATTACACCTTTGATTCTTCATATGACTGTGTTAGAGAATATTCAAATTCAAATTCTGAGGAGCATTTTGAGTTTGTCTTCATCTGAAGCCCATCAACGTGCATTGCTCATTGGTAACGTGAGTAGATTAATTTATCAAAAATGCCTTCTTTGCACCATCTACGCACCGTGCTCGCCAACTAACATTTTTCTCATCAATTTGAACCTCCGACTACGTGCGTTGAAAGTCTTATACTTGTGTAGATCAATGTCTTACGCGCTGGCCCTTCTAAAATGGTTGTTGATTGTGCAGAGCTTCAAACTGCCCATATGGATGCAAATATGATCTTTGAGGATTCTGGTAAGGCTGTTGATCAGCAACATACTTAATGAGCTTTAACACCCTCTTTGGGTTTCCCTTTAGTCTTTTTTCCATGATATTAGTGTGGAATTGTTATATTTGGAACTCAATGTAAGACCCAAATGTCTGTGTATCACCCTCAAATCGTTGTACTGATTGATCCTTGGTGCAGTGGTCATAAGGCATACTCTATCATTAGAAATCTGGGTTTTGCTAATAATATACGTGAAGAAGCTCAAGGCTTCTCATAGGGTATTTGGATCTTGTGGTCCAATCCTAATCTCTCAATTTCCAAGATGGTTTCCTCTCGTCAGTTTATACACATAAAAGTGATGTTGAATAACTTCGGTTGTTTTTTACAGCTATTTATGGTAGTCCGGTCCCAATTACCAGTAAAGAGTTTTGGAATTCTATTAGAATATTTCTAACTCGGTGGATGGGCCTTGGCTCCTTGCTAGTGAATTTAATGCCATGATGCATCTTAAGAATAAAAAGGGTAGGAAAGCCTTCCAATTCCATAGCTCAAGCCAGTTTTCTATTTGTCTTGATGATTGTTGCCTTTTTGACTAGGAAGCTCGTGGTCTGCACTTCACTTGGGAAAGGAACTATGTGGTGTAAAAAATAGATTGGGCTATTTGTAATTCATAATGGAAGACACTTTTTCCAGCGTCCTTTGTTGATCACTTACCTATGTTGAAGTTTGACCATAGGCCTATCCTTGTCCATCTGGATCCTAATCCTGACACTACACCTCCACTGCCATTTCGCTTCTAAAGTGCTTGTCTCCTTGATGACAGCTTTAGAGATGTGGTGAGAAACTCTTGGGAACTTAACTGCTCTTTTCTGGAAGGCCTTTCCTCTTTCAAAGGGTCTGCTATTCAATGGAACATGGATAAGTTTGGAAACATCTTATTTCATAAAAGAAAGTTACTTAATAGGTTGGGGGTTTTAGTGTATGCTAAAATTCCAAGACATTGTATTTCAGTTAGTTTATAATATAAATCAATAATTTGTTCTTTTATTTTCTTGTGCAAATAAATTAGGAAAGTATCCATGAATAGTTGTAGGTTCATGATGCAAGTGTAGTGACTTGGCAATAAAACCTGAACGTTTATAAACACTATTCAAAATATCCCTAGTCAATTATTATCGTGGGAATGATAATAA
>CAODLS013108440.1:0-13999 GCA_948243855.1 Flueggea neowawraea | reverse complement strand
AGGCATCATATTTATATGTTGTTTATATTTTATTTATATGTTGTTTATAAACAACATTCAATCAAGTCTAATTGATATATAAATAGGAAATAACACAGAAACAACATATAAACAAGATATCAACATTATATTAAAGTTGTGAAATTTTTGTTTATATGTTATTGACATGTTGTTGATTTGTTGTTTATATTTTTCTATTATTTTAAAATTCAAAACATCTTGTTTGTATGTTTTTATAAATTGTTGATATATTATTTATAAACACAATTCAATCTATTCCAATCAATATATGAATAAGAAATAACGTATAAACAACATATAAACATATATAAATAATATATAAATAACATATAATCATATATAAACAAATCCGTAAATTATAAATATAAACAAATCTAAACAAATATAAACAACATATTAACAAATATAAACAAAAGTCCGTGTGGTTGTAATTTTTATTTTTTAGGCGTGTACTTGAAATTTTGAAACTATGACTAGCGATTCTGTAAATTCTTATTTAAGAGTACATAAATATGAAAATCTCCCTTGATGATAATGTATCATGTAATAAAAAGTTCAATAAACATTAAAAGGCCCTTTGAAAATTCGGCACACACTTTCTATTTTATAGGAATTTTTATTCTTGAATGACAAGGAAAAAAAACCGGTATACATATGACTAATTAGGAGTCCATGACTAATTAGGAGTTCCTATTCTTGTGGTACAAGAAAGGGAACTCGGCCTCATTAGGGTTTTGTGAGCTTATAAATAGAAACACACCCTTGTCATATTTTTTATGGCAAAGCCGAATTTGTGAGTGCCACAAATAAAAGAGAGAAAACTATTTGTGAGAAAATATAATAGAGATTCTAAGTGCTAGTACACTACAAATCCAAGAGAATTTTTTTGTGTGGATACCTTTAGACACGTTCGTGCAAAGACAATATAAGGAAAGGAGATTCGCGTTTTGAACACTAAAAGCAACATCAACACTCCACTCAGCCATACATTCAAGCTTTGTATTTAAGGTAGAACCACTAACTCTAATCGTACATGTTGATGTGCATGGATCTTTAGTGGAATTCTAAGTTAAAATTTTTATTATTTTTACTGCGTTATGTTCATATGAATGTCATATTACTAGTCATGAATTCCAACACTAAAACCTTAAGATATTGGATTATATGTTCTTATTACTTAAATGTCTTTCACACACGTTAAAATTGTTTGATATGAAATTCTTTATATTCACACTTGTATAGCCAACGGGACTTGTTCATTACTAGTCTATTAAGGAAAATATATAATTAAACAAACAACCTTAACAATCCATTAAGCTCTAGCGATAAACACATCTGTCTGCCCAACTAAAACCAAGTTTCTTAGCGGTTATTTGGTTTTCACTACCAGTTAAATCTTTAAATCTTTAACGGTAAAAACAAATATTATTAGACTTCAAATTTGCAGTTATTTTTCTTACTTGATGTTTTATGTGGCTAAAAAGAAGAAAAAATATTTAAAGTTAGATCAAGGAGATGATAGACTCATGGAATATTGCATGCCTAGCGAAATACGTAGGCCTTCCTAAATTGTGATTGATAGAAATGGTAGAGGTGCAGCTGGTTTTAACTTTAAATGAATTAGTGAATATCATGGGTGGTGACCCTGGGTGGAGTCACCTTCTATCACTTTTGAACTTTGTTTGCTGATTGCTAAGTATCACCCAACAGCCTTTCTCTCTACTTGATGTGTACCCCAACACCCAACAACTCAATAGCCCTTCTTTTCCATTGCCACTTTTATCTTTTTCTGTGTTTCAATATCTGTTAATTACGTTAATAAAATTAAAAAAAAAAGTTCAACTGAGTAGCCATTCTTTTCGCCTCTTGTCGCTGTTTCTTTTAATTAATTTCTTATCTGTGTAAGTCCTAAAAAATACTACCTGTTATAGTTAGAACTTCTAATTTTATATATATTAGATGAGATATATCGGTTGATTATTTTTTGAGCAATACTTTCAGTTCCAAAAATTTTTAAATCTAAAAACTAAATTAAATGAATTTTTTTCCTCAAAAACTCCATTACCAGCCTATTATTACATATTGAAATATAAGACAAATATAAGACAAAGGTGCAGTAGGGGTATTGATGGAAGGGACAAGATATGTCCTTGTAGTCTAACTTAGCCCTAATTGAGTAACAAGATGGACTATTTCTTCACTGTGAAATGAACATAAAAATTGAGCTTTGCTGCCCTAGAATAGGAAAATTTTGGAGGATGCCCATTGAAAGGTACTAATTACATAAATATATATTACCTTTCGTGCCATTAAAATAAGAACAGTATAGTATAGTATGCCTGCTAGTTGCAAAGCCATCACAAACATCAACTACGTAACTTTTCCAGTATTTCTCGTGAGAATGATCACTACAAAATTAAATAGGGATTCGACGTCCTTTTTTTTTTTCCTTTTTTTGTAAGTGTATTAGTGGTAATTTCAAATCTTTCGATTTATCTGAATTTTAACCCATTGAAAATTAAACTAAATTGAATAGAGTACACTTATCACACGGGTTTAAATTATGGTATGATAGAAAATTTAAAACCGCTAAATAGTATCTTGAATTAAACATTTAGAATAGATTAATTCATTCAGTAAGTTTGTTAAAAATATTTACACATTCTCTCCTGTTGTCACTCTCTCTCCCTCTCCCAGTTCATCTTTCATTTCTCTTCTTCTTCAAAGTTGTAACTTTTATATGGTATCAGAGCTACATGGCGACATCTAAATAATCCCTGTTGCTACATCTTCTTTGTGTTTTACTGCAACTCAATTCTACTTTTCTGTCAAACTCACCTCACAAAATTATGTGACATGGAAAACTCAATTTCTCCTGCTTCTTTGCTCTTAAGATGTCATAGGTTTTGTCGATGGCACAATCATTCCACCATCGGCCACCGCAATAAGTGATGATGTTCCTCTTGTTCCGATCCTGGATTCGACCTATATTACTGGCTTCTCAAAGAACGTATATTTTCTCTTGGCTTTTCTCCCCTATTACTGAAGAAATTTTTACCTGTGTTTTCAATGATCATTCTTCTCAAGTTGTATGAAACGCTCTCGCCGATGTCGCCAGCTCTCAGATTAAGTACCTTTAATTCAATATTTAACTTCAAGAATTAAATAAGAATGCTTCTCAAAGTCAAGTCTCTTACCGATGAACTTGTTATAGCCTGTCATACTATTACTTCAACTACGTTTTTCTTATAAGTATATAAGAAATTTTATTAATATGGCTAATCGGCAAACAGTGGATTGGCAAAGCTCAGGAATAAGCCCCATTACTTACAGTGTTTTTAGCAGTTAGGGTTACGAGACGGAGGAATGAGGAAAACTTGATAATTACAACTATTCTTAGGTATGGATTGCCTTTAGGCAGCAAAATACATCATTGCCTAAATAAGGCAAAGTCTTATGCTTAAATTTGTGCAATGCACACCTAAAAACTATGTCATCAAGAAAAGAATCTTGATATCTGGAAACCTTCCTGTTGCAATGCTTCCATATTTCCTGTGAAAGAAGTTGCCAAAGAGTTTTCCAAAATTGACGTTGCAGGCTACACGAATCAAATAGCTCCGATATTGATGAAAGCAGTCACGGGTTAATCTCGGATTAAGAAACACTAAATGATGCTATCATAGAATCCCAAATACGGCGAGAAAAAGAGCAATGCATTAGGCGGTGAACCTGCGTTTCCTAATACACACAACATACTTGATCATTTCAACTAAATTAACGAAATCATATTCTGGGATATTATTTTTGGATATCAAAGTATTTTTATAGCATTAATTAATTCTTTTTGAGACAATTAGCTTCAATGAACAGCTTGTCTATCACGAGGTTTTGCTTTGAAATCATTCTGAGTTCAGCTTTGAAACCATTTTAGTTAATCTTACAGTGCTAATCTTGCACAACATAATCGTTCATTGCTAGAGCGATGATCATCAGGACATCCAACCCAGTCAGCACCTTAAAAATATGAAACTGAGTAGTACTTGTCCGTACGCAAGTGGACAATACCTGTCTTACTCTTTTAGGACAGTTCACTTAAATTCAAATATTTCGTTGGCTTCATTTCTTATAAGAATCAAACCAATGATAACGTTACCCACCATTGGTTTCACTGAAGGTGTTAAGGATATTATCATACTTGTATTCCTAGTTAGTAGTGGCGGAGCCACATTGGGGGCAAGGGGGTTCGCTAATATTCCATAAACTCTTGTACTCATGTAAATACCACGATAAAACCCCTACTTTTCCCTTATATTATCGTTGTCTCTCTCTCTCTCTCTCTCTCTATTGCAGTCTATCTTTTGTCTCTTTTATTCGTAGTTTCAACTTTTACTCTAGCACGTACGGTGATATGCAAAGCTACGTTATTGTCAGCCAAATTATAAATAGAGATATGAGACATGGAAGTGAAAGAGAGAGGACTTTTTTAGTAATGGATAGATAACCATAGGGACTAAACAATAGAGAAAAACACATTCAGTGGTTGACTGGTTAGGATCCAAGAATAAAATGGGTTCCACAGCCTAGATCTCCTAGGGGTGTGGATGAAAGGAAAAATATGATAGGTACGAACCAATGCAATTCAAATGTAATCGTAGCAGCCACGTGAAGCATTTAAAGCATGATCAAGATTTAAGGGTCCACAAACAAATATCAGCCCAATCAAGATTTTATGGGCCAAACCATATGCTTGCGTACTTGACCATGACATTATAATGATCCCAAAAGAGAAAGAGAAAGGAACACAGAATTAAATCTCATAAGATCTTTCTCTATTTTTTTTCTTGTAGTTTTGTTTTGATAAGTCTATTTTCTTGTAGTTGTAGTGTGCTATTTCTTGTTTTGTTTTTAGATTCAACATCACCTACTTGGAGTCATAAGTTTAGTAACTTTGGATTCCTGGAGGACAAAATATTCCCTAAATTATATAGAAAATTTAGATTCTAATTGATATTAAGAACGAAATTTCCTAAAAAATTAAACCGATAGGTAAAGTCAGAATTTGGTTTTGATCATATTGTCTAATAGCCTCACTCAATCTGGTTTTAACCACATTCTCTCATATGACTCCTCAAGTGAAAACCTAAGATTTTAAAACTCGCATAAGACTTTTTTTCCTTAATTAATTCGATTATAGTTCGTTAGCTATTGATGGTGGCAGAATTCGAACTCAGGTCATTTTACCATAAATTACTTCGATACTATTTAAGGAATTAATCTACCTAAAAACTTACGCCAATAAATAATGTACAAAATCTAATTTTAACCATATTTGCTTACACTTAATCCTATACGTAATAAAAAAAAGTCTTATTCACTCCTAGAATCATTATTAGGTATTATTTTGCTTCAGTTTAAAAGAGCTTTTTTTTTTCCCGGCAGATTAAAGATCTATTATAAAATCTTAACTGAAATGAGATTCTTAACACACTATTTTTCATGATATGCTCATGCGGGTTGATCTATAAAAGTAATTATACATAACATAAAGTCCAAGAAAATTATAAACATCGAGACAAATATTGAAAGAAGTGAATCAATTCGATTTATGGAAAGGTTAAAAACCAATTAACTCAAATTTTCTCAATAATAATAATAATAATAATAACTTAAGTTTTCTCAAAACTGTTTCTTGTTCCAAAAATTTTGTCTACCTTCTTTCTATATAACCAATTTTTAGGGCATGACAAAGACCGAACTAGTCCTAGTTAAGGCTTAAGTAGGAATGTATTCAATTTTTCTTTAATTACTCTCAAACTACGAAGCGACGTTGCATCTACTATATGATACACTCCATCAGGCATAACACAACATATTCATCCGAAAATAGAAGTATGGAACTTTTGATTCTTTCTTGTTGTTAAGGTTGAGTAGTTTAATGGATAAGTATCCATATTTAAAACCATAAGATTTTGGGTTCAAGGCATCCGATTGATGAGAGTTTCAATAATTTTCAAGGTTATGAGATGATGTCCCCCTTAATGAGACCTACGATCTATAAAAAAAAGTTGGTTCTTTCTTTTTCTGAGATGGAACTCTATTTGATGGTTAATTATAATTGATATGCATGATTAAGTATGTAATAATCATGTTTAACAAGAATAATTGACACCCTCATTTGATGGTTGTTAGTGACAGCGAAGACCATATAATGTGTAGACATGACTAAGCTCACTGAACATGGAGAATGTTGTTTAATTCTCGTATATATCTAGTCATCTAGACAATCAAGCAAGAAATGTGGGGAGTCATGAAAATTATACATACACTATCTCCTTATTGAACTTCAACAAATTTTGTGATTATAATTTGAATTCACATATAATTATCTTTTTTTATAAGTTATTTTATTTTCTTACATAAAAAATTGAGCTTTCAATCCCTTGGTGCTGCCTAGAGATGACTTTAACACTAATTTTTTTCATTCCTTCCCTTTTGCCCTTAACAGTATTGCTTGATTTTTATAGTTTTAACTAATATTGTGATGAATTGTTGAATAAAATGTTGATTTAGTGGTTAGTTTGTTAAACAATAAAAGTTTAATTCTTTTCTAAACAAATAAAATATTTTTACAAGAAGAACAATTATGAACCAGGGAGCATTGGAGAAATTCATATCAGATGGGATAGTAAAGAAAACACATAAATGGAGTTGACATCACACTTTTATCCAAAATTATAATACAATTGGTTATAAGTTATCACCACTTATATACCATTCTTGCATATCTTTTTAACGTGGAATTTCCCTCCATTCTTTGTTCACATTTGCCTTAAGCCATTAATACTAATGTAATTAATTCTAGAATAGTCACCTAATTTCTTCTTTTCAAAAAGAAAACCTACCTAATATACATCCAGCTAAAGATGCTAAGTGAGGAGTAGAGCACTTGCTTTATTAGTTTATCTTTATGGTACTACATGTACAAGAAAGTCAACAATTTGCCGGGAAGATTGGCAACACAGAAATGATCAACATCCCTTTCATGGCTTCTGGTCCATAAGTGCACTCTCCTGAACCTATCATGAAATTAAATACAATATCTCTAAGCCTTCAACATGACTTTCATGGAGACTAGTTATCTTTAATCTGTCTGATATAGGCTTTTTTTTTTGCCCCCTACGGGTGCGTTTGTTCGGGGTTAAAGTACTAACGAGGTTTAATATTTACAGGAGAATATCCATTCATTTGTCTGAAATTTGCACGGTTCTGTGGGCTGTGCGTCTGCTCGTGAAATGCTATGAAATCATAGCAAGAACTGTAATTTAGGGTTTTGTATTGTCAATGCAATTTTTCTTCTCTTAATTTAGCAAATGTTTTAGCCGTAATTTTCGAAAAAAAGAACGTACATGGAATTTGCACACTAAAGTTGTCGACAAATGGGAAGTAATTATGGGTGTTTTCAGGTTCCCTCCACATTAATGACACAAAGCACATTCGAAACTGAGATAATTAGCTAAGAAATGAAAAAAACTAGCTAAAATAGTTGAAGATTTAAGTGATGTGGGTGGATCTTTAATGATTTAAAAATAGGAAAATGATTGTTTTTTTCAGTACATATGAACCTAAAACTAAAGACACTTAAAAAAAGTATCTAAAAAATAGTTTTGCTTTTTATAAGCGTATTTTGTATAATTTTCTCTCTACACGAATCACATACGTACTAAGCTATCTCCAAATTGCAACATCATTTTATCATCCACCAATGAAAGAAGTCTGCAAGGAGACTGATAATATATATGGACAATTGGTTCGCAACTACTCAAGTTTAATGTCAACGAGAAGGAATCCGGTCTCAAGGCTTTTTTATTTAAATGAAAGGCCTGAGTTTCAAGAAATATGGTCGGCACTGACATTTCAACTAGGTTGACACTTCCAGTGCGACCTCTTCATCTTCCTGAGCTTGATATTATTAATAAGAAAGGAAAAAGTACAGAAAAAGGTTATACAACCGCAACACAAAATGAAGGGGCAATAACAAAACTAAGCAACAAGACTTATGCAAAATGAAAATGTTCTCTGCCTATCAAATTCAACCAAAGAGAGACAAAAAACAGGAGAAGTAAGCCACCAATGCTTTGTGCGGTCATAAAGGGCTGCTTTGGAAAGTCGGTCTACCATATTATTTCCTTCCCTGAAAACACGAGAAACCATGAACTGCATATTCGATAATCAGACAGGCACTGCGACCATGCAAAGAGAAACTTCCAAGGGACTGAGTAACTTCACAATCTCAGCAATGTAACCACGTACATGGAGTCACATTCAATCCAAATACGACTCCAACCAAAATGATGAGATCGGTTTACCGCATATATAACAACATATAATTCAGCTTCAAAAGCATAACAATCATACAAAGGCACAACAAAGCATCCTTTAACGAAGCTATGACAGGTACGCTTTGTTTTTCAAAAGAAGCAAACAAAGCAAACCTAAACCTTCTTCAAGCTTTACAACCAAAGCTTGATTACAATAATATTCTCATATTGAAAAATGATTTTCCTATACCAACTTGATAATCAGATAGCAAATAAATAGTTTAGTTGGCAAAGAGAACTCAAGAATACAATGAGATGGTCAATAATCAGAATAACAAAGCTTGGACACTCTCAAAAATATGTTCTTCAGTTACCTCATGACTGGGGACATATATTTATAGATGTTCTTCCAAAACTAGCCGTTGTAGATCTAAAGGTAGTTGCTGTGAGAGAGTTACAAAATGCTAAAATTACTGACCTCAGCCTATACTACATGCGTACTACCAGTACTGCATGTGTAGTTCATGAGTTCAACAGAGTTCTACGTGTAATGTTATTCATTCTGCATCAATTGGATATAGTTTTTGAACACTGCTTATTATTGACTAGTAACAACGTGCATAGACCTTCGTCTTATATGCACAAAGCATTGGTTCTATGTGCGTTGCTCCGAGCTCTGCGTGCGTTGTCGTGACTTCAAAAATCATTTCTTTGATTATTCACGTGACTATGTCAGAGAATATTTAGATTTCAAATTCTGAGGAACATCTTGATTTTGTCAGGCTGTACACTTCAGCCACGTCTGCTGTGTGCAAGGGTCAATGTGCTCTCCTGACATCATCTGAATCAATATCAGAGAATATTCCCGTTTGAATTTTGACATACTGCAACATATTTTGGTTGTATCCTTCGGCTAAATCATCATCGTTTATGTGCGTTGAAGATGCTTCTGTGTGCGTAGCATAGTCCCTCAAAGATGTCTCTTTTACTCTTCTACACACACATGACTGATGTAGAGCGTGACAAGGCTTGTCTCATGAGTTCCTCTGATTTTGCCTTATGAGCTCGTCTACGTGCATAGACCCATGTTAAGCATGCGTAGTACCAAGTAGTCTTCAAACTAGTAGACGTCTTCTCTTTACAACGTGCATAGGTCTTTACATGTTTTTTGATACACCGGGCCTACGCGGATTGCACTGCCTTCTGCGTGTATATCACATGTTTTACATTCCTTGTATAAGCTTCTATACTCATAGCATCCATTCTTAAAATCTCAGAATGCCTCTATCTTCAATCAAAGCGCATTGGTCTTAGTTTAAAATACTTAGATCAAACTTTAACGTACTTAGAGGGTTGTAGAACGTGCATAGCTTAACTATTTCAACGGTTTTGTTCAATCATAAAATTTAAGGATTTCACATGTTAATCAAAAACTGATTCAACAATTTCAACCACTAGACCATACTTTGATCCTTGAACAAAAGTTCTTGCCGCTGAAGGTTAAGTTCCAATGCTTAGTGAGCTGTAATTTCTTAGTGGTACATGCCCTCAGTGAAACCATGGCCTAAAATGAGAGATTGAATACGAAACAAGTCATCAAACTCCCTTTTAATTCGAGCATTCAGATCTCCAAATACTTGAACATTCCATCTCCTTAATCCCATTCTTAGAGTCTTAAGCTTGAACATAAGTTTTTTCATAGGTGATTTGTAGGCATAACTACCCATCTAAGTGGTGGCCACAAATTCATGAAAGTTTGCATGGGTAAGCCACATAGAAAGAAATCGAAAAGGATGTGGACCCATGAGAAGCTCATAGTGCAATTCAATAATAATGGATGATGATCAAAATGGTGGCGAGCAATGACCATACAGGTAATACTCTGCAAAACTGAATAGCACAATGAAGAACAGAGAACTCTATCCAAATCCTGATCAATATGAGCAGTGTCATGTCTGTTGTTAGTCCAAGTGTAAAAACTGCCAACTGCATCAATGGATGAAAGATCGCACTCACCAATACAACATCTAAATTCTCTACAAGAAAGGCTATTAGGAAGGGGTCTCACTATTCATGAGTGCCCATGATTGCATTGAAGTCTCCCATCGTAAACCATGGAATAATAGGCTGCAACTAGTGGAATACGAACCATAAATCCCTACGATTAGAAATGTTAGTAGCACCATAAACAACAGTCAAGCATTGTAACTGATCATCAAATGTAAAAGTCATAGAAATTTGTTGTCGAGAGCAACCAATAATAGAATAATCCGTCTGTGCCGAAGAAACTAACAACCACAAAGAAGGTAATTCTCCACCATTAGTAGCAATTAATTTCAAGTTTAAAGATGGCTAATAATGGCTCATAACAACTTCCCACACAATCATAGGCTTAACAATAGCAACAATGAGTGGGTTATAAGAACGACACATATTATATAGGTAACATAAAGTTTCAACATTACCTAGACCCCTACAATTCCAATAGAGTATTAAGTTTCTTAGGGGGGTAAATCACCCTCTTGGTAAGGGTAGGTTTGTGCTTATCCCGTGCCTCCAGTTTCTTGTTACCTTTTCGTTTTGATCGGTCCATCGTAAGTCATTACCCTTCCTACTCAGCGGACTTCTGTGAAAAAACTAAGGTTGATTGCTCTGAGACAATAGGATCCTCTTCTACCTCAACAACATTCATGTTGGCCAAGTATGCCCAAGAAGCACCATCCATTCTTTTATCATTGAGAGGCTAGAATTGGTTATTCATCCTGTCAGGTATCATATTCATATCAGATTGGGAATTGGTTGTGGTCGGTGCAACCACAACATCTGTAATTACTCACTATAGAGGATTTTTGTGCATTAGGATCAAAAATCTGGCACCTAACGCTGAAGCCATAACAGTCCAGGCTAGAGAGACAACACACCTCTACTCTATGCTGTTTGTTTGACATCACTCGAGGGCAATAGAATGTGTTAGTAACCTTTACCTAGCAAAATCAATCTCTATGAAATGCGGAGACCCCAAATCTGATTAAGTTTGGCTTTCAAATCACCCACTTTCCATGGTGAATCGCCTTTATTGAGAGTTAGTTGGCCAATGAGTGAAGAGCTGCAAAGTCAAATTAGAAGTTCATATGCAGCTTGAGAGATGTGAAACGAGACATGCCCTCCAATATTAGAGATGATCGAAATGGGGGAATCTTTTGAAGCAGAATCCAGACGAACCATTTGTGCATATGATTTCATATGTAGGGAAGACAACGTCACCGTGGGAACTTTTGATTTCATGCAATATGTCTTCTCTGGAAGCGAAGCCTCTCGTCCATGATTGAACACTTCAAAAGTTTATAAATAACGTTCCAAAAGTGGGTCTGGAGGCTTGCCATGGTCTGCGACAGCGTTGACGTGGAACTCAATGATAGTGTGCTCCAAAAAAATTGGAGAGGCTAAGGTCTCAAGGCTTTGGAATGCAACATTAATTAACGATTTAATGGACGTTCTATGGGCTTCTTTTTGTAGGTTCACTTTTGGTTTCTATAATTATTTGTATAAATATGACTTTCTACATTTTAATTTGTATGAGGAAATTTCACCAAGTTTTCTTAGAACGCTCTTTATGTTCTAAAACCTTTTCTTTTATAAGTTGTGCAAAATTTTATTAAGGCCATAACCACCAAAGTAGTGGTCGGACTAAAGACCTACAAAGTTATCACCATACAATAAATAACATGTCGTAACTACTACCACAGATATGAGGATAATCACGTAGGATCAAATACAAGAAGCGACAATAGTTAAATCTGATGTCAAGTAAACACAATATCCGTGCATTTATAAATATCTTGCCCTGTGAAAGTAATGTCCTTGTGTTTACATTCATAAAAAGGTTGTCTATATAAAACTTTTGAAAATGATAATATCCAAAGAAAAAGAGTACTCTTCTGAAAAAAAAAAAAACATGTTAATTCCTTCGATTTGATAATTCCAAACTTAGAGCTACCACAAAGTTGTGCAAAAACATTGCTATGATTGACTAGAAATGATAGTAGACCATCGGTAGAACCAATCCAAAGCATGTACAAGTATGACTAAATGAATACAAAACATGCCCAGGACCTTCCTCTATATAGAATTAGCAAAAAAGCAATGCAAGAGAATGTGATCCTAAGATTCACCATAAAAAAACACGACTAGAGTTCACAGATGGAATGATGTTTTTAGAAGATAGAAAGGCCTTTGCTAGAATTCAGCCATGTAAGACTAGCCAGCTAAAGTACTTAATCCAAGATGATGCAACAGTCTTCCAACAACATTTAAACATATGGTTGTTTACCGAATTCAACAAAGAAGTGCCAAAAAATGAGGTGAAAGATTGTATCGTATATTGCTTTTGATTTAGAGTCCAGACCACAACATCACAAAAGCCAGCCTTGAGAGGAAAAATGGGTATAAGAGCAACCAGATGCTGCCAATCTTTATGTTCACTTAGTCGTAATCTTTTCTTCCATGCCACTTTTAAGATAAAGCTATCTGTCTGGTTGGATCCGTAAAAACGCAAGCCATCAACAACATTAAAAGTTTTTCTTTAGGCCAAACAGAAGAGGTTTGGGAAAGTAATTGAAAGGGGACGATCTCTCTACCACCAATCTTCTTAAAACCATGTTTGTCACCTGTAACATATAGAAAATCTGACATGGGTAGTGAAAAAATTCAACACCTTCTTATCTTGCACACCAGCCTTTCTAATGCCACACCACACGTGAGAGGTTTTTCTAGAAGGTGTACAAAACAAATCCTACCAACAAAAGATTCCAAAGCTCACCGAGAATAATTTAAGCTAAGAATTGGCATCGTCGATGGATTTCAATTTCCATTCTCATTTATGTAACAAACCAATATTTATCAGTCGCAAACGAAAAATTCCCAAACCTCCAAACTCAGTAGGCTTACAAACCAAAAGCATCAAGAGATTCTTTCTTAGTTTCTAACTAACCAAGAAAGAAGGAGACTAATGTCGAACCAAGGATTTGATGAAACAATGCTTCCTATCCATACCAGTCCACCTCGACAATGCCAACTATCAAACTTCAAAACATCCAACATGATTGAAATAAAAAAGGCCTAGAAAAAAAGAGAGTAGTCAAGCTTTGTGATGAAGTTTTGACATTGCCACCTACTGCCCATTTCTCTTTAATATTTTTAATTCGGCCCCAAAATTCTAAATGTGATTTGTTTTGACAAGAGGTTTATAGTCAACAAGAGGGTCATAGATTTCAACTTGTTTAGAGAGAACTAAAGTGTGAGCTTGAATGGTAGAATCAGAAAAAATCACCTTATACTTCAAATTCAGATCTGATATCTTCATTTGGGTCAATAATTTGGACTTACGAGATCCATATTTCTTTCTAAAATTCACTAAAGAAATGGGCTTAAGACTGTTAGAGAGGTCCAACACGTGTTGATTTTGATTGTCCCTACAAGGCTGCTGACTTTGAGTCGTTTTCTGGACAATAGGAGTATCCTTAATCTACAGATGATATTATGACTGAGAATTTAACAACCATTGAAATTTGAAAGAACAAAAATGAGAGCTTGAGAATTCGTATGAACTTGGGAAGTTGAGTTGGTAGTGGATTCATACTAACTTGGCAAAGGTAGTCCAC
>CAODLS013108182.1:0-11025 GCA_948243855.1 Flueggea neowawraea | reverse complement strand
GGAGAATTGAGGTTGTGAGGCCCAATTCTAAGCAATACTTGATTTGCATTCAAAAAGTACGTCGTTTTGTTTGAAAATTGGAACGATCCTTTTTTGCGCAAGTTGTGTACGGTCCATGATCGAAAGCCCAAAGAATGAAATTGGCCAAGATGGGAGAATTGAGGTTGTGAGGCCAAATTCTAAGCAATATTTGATTTGCATTCCAAAAGTACGTCGTTTAGTTTGAAAATTAAAACGATCCTTTTTTGCGCAAATTTTGTACGATCCATGATCGAAAGCGTCAAAGAACGAAATAGCCAAGATGAGAGAACTGAGGTTGGAAGGCCTAATTATAAGCAATACTTGCTTTCTACCAACCAAGAAGTACAACGTTTAGTTTGAAAATTAGAACGATGCTTTCTTGCTGAACTTGTGTACGGTTCATGATCGGAAGCGTCGAAGAACGAAATAGGCCAAGATGTGACAATTGAGGTTGTGAGGCCTAATTCTAAGAAATACTTGCTTTCCACCAGCCCAGAAGTACATCGTTTAGTCTGAAAATTAGAACAATCATTTTTGCGCAAGTTGTGTACGGTCCATAATCAAAAGCGTCAAGGAAGGAAATTGGCCACGATCGGAGAATTGAGGTTTTGAGGCCTAACTCTAAGCAATATTTGCTTTCCACCAACCCAAAAGTGTGTCGTTTAGTTTGAAAACTATAATGATTCTTTTTTGCTCAATTTTTGTAAGGTTCATGACCGAAAGCGTTAAAGAACAAATTTGGCCAAGATTGGAGAATTGACATTTTGAGGCTTAATTCTAAGCAATACATGATTTGAGGCCCTAAAGTACGTCGTGTAGTTTGAAAACTAGAATGATTCTTTTTTGCGCAAGTTGCATACAGTCCATGATTGGAAGCGTGAATGAAAAAAATTGACCTAGATCAGAGAATTGAGGTTTTTAACGCCTAATTCTAAGCAATACTTGATTGTTGGCCCAAAAATACGTCATTTGTTTTGAAAACTAGAACGATCCTTTGTTGTGCTAGTTGTCTACACTCCATGATCGGAAGCGTGAAAGAACAAAATTGGCCAAGATGGGAGAATTAAGGTTGTGACGCCTAATTGTAAGCAATGTTTGATTTACGGCCAAAAAATACGTCGTTTAGTTTGAAAACTAAAACGACCCTTTGTTTCGCGAGTTGTCTACAGTCCATGATCAGAATCGTGAAAGAATAAAATTGGCCAGAATGGGAGAATTGATGTTCTGAGGCCTAATTCTAAGCAAGACCTTGTTTGCAGCCCAAAAGTACATCCTGTAGTTTGAAAACTAGAACGATCCTTTTTTGTGCAAGTTGCCTATAGTCCATGATCAGAAGCGTGAAAGAACAAAATTGGCCAAGGTGGTAGAATTAAGGTTGTGAGGCCTAATTCGATGCAATCCCTGATTTGCGGTCTAAAAATATGTCATTTATTTTGAAAACTAGAACGATCCTTTGTTGCGGGAGTTGTCTACACTCCATGAAAGGAAGCGTGAAAGAACGAAATTGGGCATGATGGGAGAATTAAGCTGTAGGCTAGTTTTAGACTATACTTGATTTGCGGCCCAAAAGTACGTCGTTTAGTTTGAAAGCTAGAACAATCTTTTTTGTTCAAGTTATGTACGGTCAATGATCAAAAGAGGCAAATGGCAAAATTTGACAAGATGTGAGAATTGCGGTTGTGAGTCCTAATTCTAAGAAATACTTGATTTACAGCTCAATAGTGCGTCGTTTTGTTTGAAGACAAGAACGATGCCCTTTTGCACATGCTATGCACAATCAATCATCAGAAGCATTAAAGGACGAAATTTGGCAACATGGAAGAGTTGAAGTTTTATTGACTAATTATAAACAATATTTGATTTGCAGCCCAAAAGTACATCTTTCGGTTTCAAAACTAGAACGATCCTTTTTTTGCTCAAGTTGTGTACAATCCATGATCGAAAGCGTGAAAGAAAGAAATTGGCCAAGATGGGAGAATTGAGGTTTTGAGGCTTAATTCTAAGCGATACATGATTTGAGGCCCAAAAGTATGTCATGTAGTTTGAAAACTAGAACGATTCTTTTTTGAGCAAGTTGCCTATAGTCCATGATTGGAAGCGTGAAAGAAAAAATTGGCCAAGATGGGAGAATTGAGGTTGTGACGCCTAATTCTAAGCAATAGTTGATTTTTGGCCCAAAAATACGTCATTTATTTTGAAAACTAGAACGATCCTTTGTTGTCATTGTCTAAACTCCTTGATCAGAAGCGTGAAATAACAGAATTGGCCAAGATGGGAGAATTAAGGTATGCCTAATTTTAAGCAATACTTGATTTACGGCCGAAAAATACGTCGTTTAGTTTGAAAACTAAAATGATCATTTGTTTCTCGAGTTGTCTATAGTCCATGATCAGAATTCTGAAAGAACAAAATTGGCCAATATGAGAGAATTGAGGTTCTTTGGCCTAATCTAAGCAAGACTTGGTTTGCAGCCCAAAAGTACGTCCTGTAGTTTGAAAACTAGAACGATCCTTTTTTGCCTAAGTTTCCTACAGCCAATGATCAAAAGCGTGAAAGAACAAAATTGGTCAAGGTGGGAGAATTGACGTTGTGAGGCCTAATTCTATGCAATACTTGGTTTACGGCCCAAAAATACGTCATTTATTTTAAAAACTATAAGGATTATTTGTTGAGCGAGCTGTATACAGTCCATGATCAGAAGCGTGAAAGAACGAAATTGGCCAAGATGGGAGAATTGAGGTTGTAGGCCTCATTTTAAGCAATATTTGATTTGCGGCCTAAAAGTACATAGTTTAGTTTGAAAACTAGAACGATCCTTTTTTGCACAAGTTGTGTACCGTCCATGATCAGAAGCGTCAAAGGACGAAATTCAACAAGATGGGAGAATTGATGTTGTGAGGCCTAATTCTAAGCAATACTTGATTTGCAGTCCAAAAGTACATCGTTCAGCTTCAAAACTAGAACAACCCTTTTTTGCTCGAGTTGTGTACGGTCCAAGATCGAAAGAGTGTAAGAAAGAAATTGCCCAAGAAAGGAGAATTGTGTTTGTGATGCCTAATTCTAAGCAATACTTGATTTGCAGCCCAAAAGTACATCATTTGGTTTGTAGACTAGAATGATCCTTTATTGTGCGAGTTGTGTACGGTCCATGATTGGAAGCGTCAAAGGAAAAAATTGGCCAAGATGGGAGAATTGAGGTTTTGAGGCCTAATTTTAAGCAATACTTGTTTTGAAGCCCAAAAGTACTACGTTTAATATGAAAACTAGAACAATACTTTTTTTGCGCAAGTTGTGTATGATCCATGTTAGGAATCATCAAAAAACAATATTGGCCAAGGTTGCAGAAGTAAGGTTGTGAGGCCTAAGCCAAAGCAATACTTGATTTACAACCCAAAAGTTAGTTGTTTAGTTTGGAAATAATAATGATCCTTTTTATGCACAAGTTGTGTATGGACCATGATCGGAAGCATCAGATAATTTAATTGGACACGATAGAAGAATTGAGGTCGTGAAGACTAATTCTAAGCAATACTTGATTTACAGCCCAAAAGCACGTCATTTAGTTTTAAGACTAGGACGATCCTTTCTTGCTCGAGCTATGTACGGTCCATGATCGAAAGCGTCAAATGACAAAATTGGCCAAGATGGGAGAAATGAGGTTGTGAGGCCTAATTTTGAGCAATACTTGATTTGCAGCCCAAAAGTACACTGTTCGGTTTGAAAACTAGAAAGATCTTTTTTTCTGCACAAGTTGTGTATGGTTAATGATCAGAAGCGTCAAAGAATGAAATTGGACAGTATGGGAGAATTGATGATGTCAGGCCTAATTCTAAGCAATACTTGATTTGCAGCCCCAAAGTACGTCATTTATGCCATTTAGTTTGAAGACTACAAAAATCATTTTTTGCACAAGTAGTGTACGATCAATCATCGAAACCATTAATGGAAGAAATTCGACAAGAAGGTAAAATCGAGGTTCCGAGGCCTAATTCTAAGCAAAACTTGATTTGCAGCCCATAAGTACATCATTCAGTTTCAAAACCACAATGATCCTTTTTTGCCCAAGTTATGTACGGTCCACGATGGGAAGGGTGAAGGCACAAAATTGGCCAAGATGGGGGAATTTAGGTTGTGAGGCCTAATTTCAAGCAATACTTGATTTACGCCGAAAAGTGCGTCGTTTAGTTTGAAAGCTAGAACGATCTTTTTTTCCGCAAGTTGTGTACACCGAATCATCGAAGCATTAACGGAACAAATTCAACAACATGGGAGAATTGAAGTTGTAAGGCCTAATTCTAAGCAATACTTGATTTGCAGCCCAAAAGTACATCGTTCAACTTCAAAACTAGAACGATCATTGTTTGCGAAAGTTCTGTACGGTCCATCATCGGAAGCATGAAATAACGAAATTGGCCAAGATGGGGAATTGAGGTTGTGAGGCCTAATTCCAAGCAATACTTGATTTGCAGTAGAGAAGTGCGTCATTTAATTTGAAAACTAGAATGATCCTTTCTTGCGCGAGTTGTTTATAGTCCATGATCGGAATCGTGAAAGAACAACATTTGCTGACATTGGAGAATTGACGTTTTGAGTCCTAATTCTAAGCAATACTTGATTTGCAGCCCAATAGTACATCGTTCAACTTCAAAACTAGAACGATCTTTTTTTTTTGCAAAAGTTTTGTACGGTCCATCATCGGGAGCATGAAAGAGCAAAATTGGCCAAGATGGGAGGATTGAGGTTGTAAGGACTAATTCCAAGCAATACTTGATTTGCAACCCAAAAGCATGTCATTTAGTTTGAAAACTAGAATGATCCTTTGTTGTGCGAGTTGTCTATAGTCCATGATCGGAATCGTGAAAGAACGAAATTGGCCAATATGGGAGAATTGACGTTTTGAGGGCTAATTCTAGGCAATACTTGACTTGCAGCCCAACAGTACATCATTCAACTTCAAAACTAGAACAATCATTTTTTTGCGAAAGTTCTATGAGAATTGAGGTTCTGAGGCCTAATTCTAAGCAAGACTTAGCTTGCAGCCCAAGAGTATGTCCCGTAGTTTGAAAACTAGAACGATCCATTTTTGCGCAAGTTGCCTACAGTCCATGATCAGAAGCATGAAAGAACAAAATTGGTCAAGGCGGGAGAATTGAGGTTTTGAGGCCAAATTCTATGCAATACTTGATTTGCAGCCCAAAAATACGACTTTTATTTTGAAAACTAGAACGATCCTTTGTTGCGCAAGCTGTCTATAACCCATGATCGGAAGCGTGAAAGAACGAAATTGGCTAAGATGGGAGAATTGAGGTTGTAGGCCTAAGTTTAAGCAATACTTGATTTAGGGTCCAAACATATGTCGTTTAGTTTGAAAGCTAGAACGATCTTTTTTTTGCGTAAGTTCTGTACGGTTAATGATCAGAAGCGTCGAAGGGCTCAATTCGACATGTTATTTAGTTTGAAAACTAGAACGATCCTTTGAGGGCAAGATGTGAGAATACAGGTTTTGAGGCCTACTTGTAAGCAATACTTGATTTGTAGCCCAAAATTGTTTCGTTTAGTTTGAAAACTAGAACGATCCTATTTTACGCAAGTTGTCTACAGTCTATGATCGGAAGCATGAAACAAAAAAATTTGCCAAGATGTGAGAATTGAGGTTGTGAGGCCTAATTCTACGCAATACATGATTTACAGCCCAAAAATACATCATTCGGTTTGAAAACTAGAACGATCCTTTTTTGTGCAAGTTGTGTACGATCCATGATCGGAAGTGTCAAAGAACGAAATTGGTCATGATGGGAAAATTGAGGTTGTGAGACCTAATTCTAGGCAATACTTGATTTGTCGCCCAAAAGAACATCGTTCAGTTTGAAAACTAAAACGATCATTCTTTGCACAAGTTGTCTACAGCCCATGATCGGAAGCGTGAAAGAACAAATTGTCCAAGATGGGAGAATTGAGGTTGTGAGGAATAATTCTAAGAAACACTTCATTTGCAGCCCAAAATTACATCGTTTAGCTTGAAAACAAGAACGATCCTTTGATGCATGTGTTGTCTACAGTCCACAATCGGAAGAATGAATGAACGAAATTGGCCAAGATGGGACAATTGAGATTGTGAGGCCTAATTCTAGGCAATAATTGATTTGTAGCCCAATAGTATGTCGTTTAGTTTGAAAACTCGAACGATCCTTTATGCGCAAGTTGTGTACGGTCAATGATCGGAAGCGTCAAAAGACGAAATTTGACAAGATGGGAGAATTGGGGTTGTGAGCCCTAATTCTAAGCAATATTTGATTTGTAACCCAAAAGTATGTCGTTGAGTTGGAAAACTAGAACGATATTTTTTTTCGCAAGTTGTCTACACTCCATGATCGGAAGCATGAAAGAACGAAATTGGCCAAGATGGGAGAATTGAGGTTGTGAGGCCTAATTCTAAGTTGTTAGTGTAAACCCTAGCCCCAATGCATTGCATCTAGATTATATTTTATATATATTATGAGGCATTGTTTTATCTCATTATTATTCCTATGCATGTTTAATTTGATAAAACATTCATAAATAGTGATTTTGCTTAAGTTATCAAATATGTGATTTGGATAGTAAAACCTTGAAGCATAAAAGAATACTATTCTAAATATCCCTAGTCGATTATTGTCATGGGAATGACAATGAACCAAGACTAGTATGTACTCTATGAGATGATCATGTTTTACTAGTCATAGGATATGAGATATCAATAAGAGAACATAGAACATGTTAGAGAATAGTGTTTTGGATCGATCCGCTTATAAGAATACTATATGGTCGAAAGGTCATAATTATTTCCCATACAACGCTTATACTAGAATCCCTCAACCTAAATCATTATGGATTCTTAGGTGATTTCTCGTATACTTTGACATACGCCTAATGTTATTTGTAATGAATAACAAGTATGTGTATGATTGGGTATGCCATGAGTCATGCTAAGTAACATGAGTGAAGTGAAGGGATTGCCGCTCTCAAAGAAAGAGAAGATATCACCGGCCACTTGATTAGTGAAACTGAATAGTGTGTGGCCACACCCAAACAAAGTGATAAGTGTTATCAATTGTTTGACTTAGTCAGGATCACTTATAGATCAAGGAAATGTTTTAGCATAAATAAGGTTGACCGGGTTCCATGCCTTATGCTAATCATGATATCGAGAGGTAAGAGGTTGTATAAGGTTGTAATTAGGTTATGATGTTTCATAATTGACATTCATTTTAATTTGGGTAATCATAATGTCTTGCTAGAGAATTATGATTTATGGGTTTTAAATTAATTTTAGGCTCATTGCCAACATTGAATGAACCTACAGGATCGCATATAATAAATATCTGGATTGGTTACAAAGATTCTCTCTTTGTAGTAATTGAATTATTAAGAAGATTAATTTGATTAATCAATAATAAGTCAAGGTTTTATGATATATGTGTTAAATAAGATTTAATACATAGTCAATTAATATAATGGACTTTTAATATAAATCACTAGTTATTAGGGTTATGGTTATTTAATTATGTATGACATAATTCGACCCATATGAGTGGTTTATTAAATGATAATTTATCATATAATTAAAAGTCCAATTATATTAATCGAACCCATTATAATTTTCACACAACCTAAACTAATTAAGAGTGAGAAAATTTGGCACACATTAATCCTAATTAGGAGGAAGAAATTTGGCACATGCTACCTCTCCTATTTTTAGGAGTCACTTTCTTTGCTTGACAAGGATGAATTCGGCACATGTACTAACTAATTAGGAGTCCATGAATAATTAGGATTTTTATTCTTGTGTGAGAAGGAAAAGAAAGCCCTAACTTGTATGTGACAAAATTAATTAGGAAGTGATTATTCTTGTGAGACAAGAAAGGCAAACCCTAGTGTGACTAGATTAAGAATTCGACACACTCCTTCTAGATTAGGAAGAGACCGAATTCTTGGAGGATAAGGAGAGAGGAATTTTGGCCTTACTATGCACCTATTTAGGTGTCCTCTTATGCCTATAAGTAGGGTGTACTCCTTGCTATTCGTTCATGGCTTGGCCGAATTAGTGAGTGCCACAAACAAAAGAGAGAAAATTATTTGTGAGTTTTAGAATAGATATTGTAAAAGAAGTGCTATCACACATTAACCTAATCAACGATCTTTTGTGTGTGTGAGAGTAGAGGGGAGTCGTCTTTTGGCAGTCCCTATTGTCAATAGCATTCGGCTCAACACAAATCAAAGGAAGTAATTCCGCAATTCCAGATTTTGGAGAAAAGCAATTCCGCTGAGTTAAAAGGTATATATATTCAGCCTCCTTTTATTAATTATGATTACATAAAGTGTTCTTAGATGTTTCTTGTGTTATATTATTGTTTTTTGGTTGCTCATATTATATGTTTATTCGCATAAGAAACCCAATAGTGGTATCAAATAAAGGTTTGTATGTCTAATATAGTTGATTATAGGTTCGGCCTTGATAAAAACAAATCTAGAATTTTATTTTAGGGTTGAATCCGAATTGGTTTTGCCTAATGACTTGGTTATTATGATTGGCTTAATAAGATTCATAACTTGTTTAGTGTTTTTAGGTCGAAACCGAATATGATTGAAGTGTATTATTCATGCAGAATGTGCTTTTCTTATGATCAATGCCGAATAGTTTGGATTGTTTATGATGCATGCCGAATTTGATTTGGTTATATATTTTATGTGTTTATGTTTTAATTGGTTAAATCATAGCATGTAAATTGATTAAGGGAAATTGAATAGAAAAATCGATGGCACTCACTGATCTAGTAGTGTATTTAGGGTTTTCAAAGAACGACTCATTCGATGAGTTGTTCAAAGTGTGTGACCTGATGGGGTGACACCCAAACCATTCATAGGATTAGTTCTTGAAATCCAAATATATGATTTCTCGTAACGAATACGGACATAATTAAATTCGGATTTGCCTGTGTTCTTGATTGCATATTGAGATTGGATATTATGTTGGTGTTTCAAAATTTTCGTGAATGGTTATGCATGGTGCATGTCGTGGGCCTAGTTTTCATTATTGGGTTGTAAATTAAATACGGCCTGCGAGTCATCTATTTTTTATATAAATTTATTTTTCATAAAATATATTTAATTTGTAAATAATGAAGGCCTTGTAATCAAAGCAAGAGACGGAGCCCAAGAAGGGAGGAGAGCCAGCCAAACTCGAAGGAAGACATTATATGTAGCTTCTTAGAGTTAAGTTTTTGGCCATGATATGTCACGTTTAAATTTATGCACTTTATTTATATGATTTACATGAATGAATGCATGGTAATCCGTTTATGCCATGTAAGCCATAATAAATTGAATCCCTACAATAGTAAGTCGTAGAGTGCCTTCCTAATTCAAAACTTTGTCAAGGCATCAATCGTCGAAGCATGGGCTATGCCAAAGCTAGGCACGCTAGATTATCTTTGTGAGGCAGGGGTTAGGATAATTGTTATGCCTAACAATCGAATGTATGTTTGACTTAACATGGGTAGTGGGACTGTCCCGACCTTAGGCATCAAAATGGGATAGTGCCTAACATAAGATGTTAATCCCTTTCGATCTAAGAATTATATGAGATATAATTGAAAAAAGTTCCTACTTAAATAACTAAGTCTTAGGTGAACAGGCTCAGCTTGACTAAGACGAAGTGAAATATGGATTTTGGCCCACAATCACTAACACAAATTATTTAAAGGGATATTAATTTGAAATGCAGGATTATAAATATAAGACCTCATATCTAATCTTGCATACATATTTTGTAGATTGAAATGGTATCAAAAAATTCACAAACATTTTCATTGCGATCCGTTATTGAGAAGGATAAGCTCAATGGGACTAACTTCATTGACTGGTCTCGAAACATGAGAATCATTCTCAAGCAATAGAAGAAGCTTGAAGTCCTAGAGCAAGGTTTGCCCAACGAAATGACTAGAAAAGCCACTAATGCTCAAAGGGAGGCATTTGAAAAGAAAAAGAATGACTCCAATGATGTGACATGTTTCATGTTGCCAACCATGAGTCCAGAATTGCAAAATCAATTCGTGGATATGGAAGCCTTTGATATTATGAATCATCTCAAGGAAATGTTCCAAGAGCAAGCCCATCATGAAAGGTTCGTGACCACTAAGGCGTTGACTTCTTGCAAGCTGGCTCTAGGAAATTTAGTAAGTGCCCATGTACTCAAAATGAAAGGGTATATTGATACACTTGAAAAACTTGATGTACTTATTCGCAAGGAAGTAGCAACCGACCTCATTTTTGGGTCACTACACGAAAGTTATGACTAGTTTTTCATGAACTTTAACATGCATGGGATGGATAAGTCTCTTGCTGAGCTACATGGGATGCTTAAAAATGCTGAGCAAAATATCAAGAACACCAATCACAGCCCAAATCCAAAGACAAGATTGGACCTCAGTCTAAAGGCAAGGAGCCCAAGGCACCTAAGCCCAAGCCACATAAGGAGGGCATGTGTTTCTATTGCTACGAACCTGGTCATTGGAAATGGAACTGCCAGCTTTACTTGGAACAACTGAAGAAGAATGGAGGTGGGGCTTCCACTTTAGGTATATTTGTTATAGAAGTCATTCTATCTATTTTTGTATCATGGGTATTGGATACCATATGTAGTTCTCACATTTTTTCAAATGTGCAGGGACTCAGAAATAGGATGATTTTAACAAAATTTGAAGTTGACCTAAGAGTTTTGAATGAAGCTAGGGTTGTTGCCCTAGAGATAGGGAATTTTTATTTGACTTTACCTAGTGGACTTGTAATTATTTTGAAGAATTGTTATTATGTTCTTGCTATGAGTAGGAATATTATTTCAGTTTCATGTTTGGATTTGGATGAATTCACTTTCATTATTAAGAATAATGTTATTTCAATTCATCATGAGGACATTTTCAATGGCAAAGTAATGGATTTTATATTCTAGACTTGGAAGACAACAAG
>CAODLS013107532.1:0-17391 GCA_948243855.1 Flueggea neowawraea | reverse complement strand
CCGCAATCAATCATCGATAGTGAAAAGCCTAAGTGAGACTTAGGTAGTGGATGTAGGCAAGGTTGGCCGAACCACTATAAATCTTTGTGTCAATTTCTCTCTCTCTCTTCTCAAGTCGCTTCCATTCATTCAAAAGCTCATACTGAAATTCTCCAACAAAGATAACAGATAAATTAACTTCAAAAGGTCCTTGCTTTCTACTCTGTACAGATACAACCTTATCCAAACATTTATTCGACCTAGAACAAAATTTTTTATGAAAAGGAAACTTAAAGAGAGAGAGAGACCTGAAGATTGTTCTCCTTAATGTAAGCCCAGATATGCTTGAGAGCTTGGGTGCGAGGGATTACAGAAGTCCCAAGAAGCTCCGCCATCTCAGGAGACACGTTGCGGCTTCATTATGCCACGCGACTCCTTCTTCCCTATCGTTGCCGCATTCGCCGCCCCGCAGCAGATTAGCAGGGCGAGCAGCCGGCACTACCAACCTGACACTGGAGGGGGAAGAAGAGCAGAGAAACGACACCGTATCGGCGGAGACAAAGGTCGAGAATGCCCCTGAAGAAATTGCCATTTTCCAATTTCACCAGTCACCGAGTAGTAGTCTCTAAATAGGGTTTTGTGTTATCTTGAAAGCTTGAGAAGGTAAGAGATAGGGGTTCTTGGGATTTTGTGTTGAGGATTTATGCTTTGAGCGCGCCTGAACTCAATAACATCTGCTTCAACTTTTGCCTCAAAATGAAAAGACGGAAGTATCCTCCGCGTTGCATGGATTTGTAGTAAGGGTACACGGTTACTTTGGTACTTTAACGTCAGCTGGAGGACTTGCTCCCCAGATTTTCGATATTTGAGAAGTGGAAAGGTTGCGTTAGTTTTAACGATCCCTCAAGTTTACCCATTTGTTCGGCGGTCGCAAAACTGAATTAGGGTTCACAACGGTCATTCAACTTCCATTTTTTGTTCCACATGATCACTATGGCTGGATTTTGACAAATTTGGTGTCGAAAAAAATGCTTAAGATACCACATCATTAATTTTTTTGCTTCTCATCTGACAACATAGATATTTCATAAATCACAAAATCAAACCATAATTTGAAACCATAAACATAAATCCCATAAATACAAAACCAAAACACAAACCAAAAACCAAATGAACCGAAGGCCAAAAACCCATATTGTCTCCAAGGACTCAAAGAACAACACCACAGTTTTACCCTACTCTGTTGCATCGTATTTACCCAATAATTGAAACAAAATTGAAAATTTAAACAAAAAAGCAAAGAAAGAAAAGCAATCTCTCAATCTAGATACTAACAATCATTTATCAATAAAATATGAACATCAATACACAGAAGAAACAATCTCCCAATTCAAAAAGTAACAATCATTTAGACTTGGAGATTAAAGATGTAATACCTTTATACTTCCCATGTGATTTAAAGTATAATTATATAATCATATAAAACCATATACCATTATGAAAATTCAATAAGAGAATATACGTGTCTCATGCAAACATAACCATATACATTAGTGCAAGTCATATGTACAAGTCAGTTTCAAAATTTTACAAACGTAAGCCAAAAGAAACTCAGCCAACTACATATGCAAATGCTGAGAATGAGGGAGGCTAAAGCATCAGTTGATCGACTAGTGACTTAGGCCGCTATTTATAAACTTCAAGCTTAAGTCAAGTAAAAATATCTACTAGCAATGGTAACCTAAAAAAAACTGTTAGCACTTTATATGAGTCGCAACTCAATGAGCATAAATCATCATAAATCTAACCCGAGAAAATACAAGCATTCAATGAATAATTGTTTAACTATGCTACATAAACATATGCACTAAATATTTCCCGGGATTCTTGTATGACACTATGTAATTGGCTGGCCAACAACATATGAAAATTGACCCGAATCTCTCATGTGTAATTATGACACAAAGGTCTCTGCTATGAAAATATGATTTGTAGGTCCCACTATGAATATAATTTGCGAATACAAAAGCATGATGATCGCAATGCCTTTATTAAGTCCAGTATGAATGCATCAACATATGAAACATTTGATAATCAATATATATGTAAAAGCATTCCATTCCATATGTACGATAAGCATTCTCAACATATTCTATATAGCAAACCATATGAGGATTCTCAACATATAACGTATATCGAGTAAATTTTACTAGTCACCAATTTATCTAAGTAATCATATCAAAAGAACATCTATGAATGCAAATTATATAGCACATGTTTGAATCTAATATGAAGTTTATGCTCACCTTTTCAAGACACATAATATATCTTGTTATCTTGCTCGGGCTCCTTCTCAACGTTTCGTGATCCTATAGTATATACTCGAGTTATTCCAACTCTAACTTCTAAATACATGCAATGAAAATGCTTGATATTATTTTCAAACATGATTTCCTGTTACGAATATATTTTTAATGCATTTGATCACTTGAAATAAAAGGAAAATGTCCTAAAATTAACTAAATAAGCATTATACTTAAGATAACAAAAATTGTGATTTATACCATTCTAGCCAGTCCCATTGCTTTCTAGTTTTGATTAATCAAACAGACTTATTTTTCTATAAAATTTTATACACATATACTAGATATATAATACTGTATGTATACCAAATTTTAGCCCTTCATTCATTGTAAAATGGTCTGGATAATGTTTCAAAATTACAGCTTTCTAACAGAATCACTTCAGATGGTCAAAATATGGTATATTGAACCTAACTATGGTTATTCAAGTCCAATTATAACCAAACTTCTCAAAAATATTCTAGACACATATATAAACAATTTTCCTGTTTTGACCATCAAGAAATTACGTCGTTATGTCTTTCAAAAGAAGAGATAAAAATTGGACAGTGTTACTGAAAAACATGGCACTCTCCGAACAGCATTCAATCCAACCACCCTAAATCATACCATACATTTAAAATAAACACAAGATTATATAAAATAATACAATACATAATTTTGAGTAACTTTCATGTTTTAAGTCTTGTTAAAATCCATCTCTAAGTACCTGAACAAAACAGTGCAATTTCGGCCAGAAATCAAAACCCTAAACAGACCCATCAACCAAATCATGCAAATTGATGTTTAAATCATGTTATAATGCAATTATGTGCCAAAAAAACCCATACATAGAGAAATAAATAAATTAACTTACTTTGATAATTAGAAGCAAAAGATGCAAGAACTATTGATCTAGTCTTGTTTTCGGCAATATCTAGCAATCATGTCAAATTCCTCTCATCAATTCGGTTCTTTCTCTCTTATTCCCTCTCTTCCACACTTATTTATCTTATTTCTACTCTTTAACATGGCTGTGCACAAAATGATTTATATTTATAAGGTTTTAGTTTGTTTTAATCATCTTTTTGTGGTTATAAGGTGATAGAAATGTCCAATAGGAAGGTTTTGCTCTTGTTTTCATGTGGGTCCTTATTCTATGAATTTTCCACTTTATAGTAATGAAATTTATAAACTATTAAATGCAAAATATTGGTCCTTATCTGGAAACAAAAATGACAGAATTGCTAGACGACACTTTTGCACTCGTTTTGCATTTACTTTAATTCTAATACTTATCTTTCCCACCTACCCACTATTTAGAATTTCTATAAAATTTATAACAAATTTTATTCTAATTTCAACACATAGAAATAAATGACATCTTGTTACACTCTTTTTCTTGTCATCTAAATGTTTCATGCAATGTCTGATGATGTTGATGTAATACATATGAGTGTATGTGTTCATACGATTTTTTTTTATCATGTATGCTTTTTAATATGCATTGTGAATCGAGTTTGTGACAAGTATAGAGTTATAAAAGGAATTCGGTAGTTGATGTTTGGAGGCTGCTTATTTTTATGGAGAAATTATATAGGATACATGGTAAATAGAGGTTGATACTAAATACACGAGTCAAATAGATAAGGATTAGAATGGTATGCAATTATTGGGTTGGTGATAAATTCAAGTGATGATCTCACTTGATGATAATTAGTATTGTCTATCGTATGGTGATCAATCCAATTAGCGACAATTGATAATGAAAATAATCAAGCTGATGATATTTTGTTTGGAGTTAGTATATGTGGTAAGGGTTATGTGACAAGTCATATAATCATGAATGTAATAAAGAAATCGCAAACACAATTTGAGGAATGGTGCTAGATTCGGCTTGAACTTGGGTTGGAGTGTATCGAATGATTATAAATGACTATTATTTAGATTTGATTGCATGGTGTGGATTGGTTTGCAGACTTCAGTTTCGATTGAAACTATGGATTGAAAACTGGTGTCAATTGAATATGATCATTTTACGAAAATACATTTTGTTTGAGGAATTAAGTTGGAATCGATTTACGGTTTGGTCTATGTAGTAGAAACGATTATAATCTGGGATATTATCTGAATTTAATTATGAGTAGATGGACTAATTGGAGGGTTGATTTGATTTGGTTTAACTATGGGTTTGGATATTTGATGATTAATTTTATTTGGACATTGGTGATTTATTTGTAATTGACTATCGGTTGTATTTATTCATAATCCAAGTATTTTGGGTTGGATATCCAACTGTGAGTTGATTTCAGATGACTTTGATTGATAAGGAGTAGTTGCTAATTGATATCGTGTATCAGTAAAGGTGAGGGTAATGATTGGATAAGAATTAAGTAATAAAGATTGAGGTCGCTTCAGTAGAAGTCAGTTGAAGATATCATTCGAAGGGGCAGACCACTTACGAGGCCGACGGTGAAATGCGATGCAAATATCTACACCTATTTGATTCAGCTCATTTATAGGTGCGTACATTCTATTTCAGCCTCTGCATTTTTGTTTTTGTCTCTGCATCACTGTTTGTTTCTGTCTTTGTATTTGTTTCTGTCTCTGCACTATTTATGCATTTCAGTATGTTTTGGCAGGAGTGAGTTGAGTGTTAGTTATGCATCGCAGTTATAAATTAATCTTTTGTTTTGGGATTTTGTTTTGGAGACTCAGAGTTGGTTCTAGTTTTTGATCTAGCTACATCGAAATTCGAGGAAGAATTTCATTTAAGAGGGGAAGTAGGTAACGCCCCGTCTAATTTTAATTTGGGTTTATTCGTTGATGGTTATAATTTTTGGAGTTTGAATCATTAAAGTCATATTTTGGATGTTGAATGATGAATATTTGGAGTGATTTAAGGCTCTTTGTGCACGTCGTATCATGCGAAAGAGAGGACTCGTGCAATTCTTGACTTTTTGGGGTGGAAAGCAAGGACACGGCCGTGTCCAAAGACACGACCACGAACGAGGAAACGTGTAACAGGATTTTTGTGGCATCTAGGAATTATACGGGCAGAGACACGATCGTGTCTCAGCCTATGTCTTGCCAAAACCATGGGATTCCTTCCCAAAACGCAACGTTTTGCATTCTTTCTCTTTATAAACTTCCCCAACCGAGCCCCTTCATCATTTTCATTCCCAAACTGACTCTAGCACACCCAAATCTCTCCTCTTATTCATTTCTTTGGCTTCCAATAAAGTTCTTTCAAGGATTTGAGGTAAGAACACTGCATTCTTTCTTTCTTTTTTGCTCATTTTCAAGAATTTTTCATTTGGATTTTATGGGTTGGGTGTGAGTGACAATTTGAAGCTAGGGTTTTGGATTTCATTCGTTTTTTATGAAATATAAGTTGGATTTATGTTGGATTATGTTAGCTATTGCTTAAAGGAAGTTGAAAATGTATGGGTTTGGCTTGGATTTCATTGTTGATGCATGTATGTTGAGTGGGTGCCAAAGGTGACAGTTTTGAGTAAGATTCTAGGTTTTGGACGAATTTTTGTTTTGTTTTGATTTAGATTTTGTTGGGTTATGATAGAATGAACTTAGAAATTGTATGGGTTTATAGTGATTTGGTTAGGGTTTAGTGTATGAAGTTGGAGTTCTTTATGTTTTTGTGTTTAATTGTTGAAAATGATTGTGGATTCATGTTTAGGAGGATAATTAGAGTCAATGTAGGTGTTTTGGGATGATTTTATCGGTTGAATTGAGAGTAGGGGTATTTTGAACAATTTTATGCCGTAAGGACCAAATTTGATATTTTGCATGTTTCGTATAATCTGTAATTTCTAGGAAAGTTCAGGTCAAATTTTTTATTCTGGAAGCTGAGAGGATTTGTAAATTTTGAATAGTTTGGCGATTAAGTTGTAATTTTGAATACTTTTAGGAGTAATTTATAATTTTTGAAAAAGTTGGAGGAATAATCTATAATTTTACAAAGATGGTCGATTTTCGATGAGATGGTTAGATCTTCAGTTGAAATAGGCTTTTGACATCATCTGGGTTTAGGTCATGCATTTGCATTTCATACATTTTGTATTGCCACAGTCCTTCTGTCTGAATTCATTATAATAAATTATGTTTCAATTTTGTTTAGTTTCTGAGGTGGCCAGCCATATGCCGACGATTAGTGATTGGATTATTGACACGGCGTCCAGGTGAGTGGATGACAGTTTCAGACATATAGGTTGTGTCTTCTAAATCTGTACGTTTTTTTTTGTTGTGCTGGCTTAATCTAAAAACTGACTAATTAATGGGTTGATGATCTGTAAAATTGGATTATGTGATAATATTTTTAATAGGAAATCAGTTTCTGAAAAATGGTATTTACTTTACTTACCCCTCGATTTCTGATGCTTCTGAAAAGTAAAATATATATGATATGTTTCTGATTATGTTTTTTATTCTGAATTTGGATGCGTGTTTGTTCTGTAATATTATTATAAATGTTTCTGATATGAGACGCCTAATTATGGGGTACGTAATCTTTAGTATACCAATGTTTTGTCCAGACTCTAGTTACCGGGACAATTTGGTAGTCGTATGTCCGACCAAACATATGTATTATGATCAGATGTTGGTGCAAACCACATCATCTCTATTTCTGGTGCTATATGCATACCTTTTTTTCTGGCCTATATCCACGATACTATGTTTTTATTTTTGGTATTACTATATCAATATGATGCCCGCTTTCATGCTGTTTGTTTTGGTTGAGAACATTTTTGAAATGGTTTTTCAAACGCTATTATGTATATGGTGTGTATATATGTATACTCATTTATACTTGTATGCGGTATTTTTTGAACAGTTTTCAAAACAGTCTTTGTGAGGTCCCAAAAGAGATCTAGAGTGTCGTTTCTCACTGAATTTACTCATCCCCCCCCCCTCGGTTAACATTTTTAGGTATTGGTTTTTGGCATCAGCAATTGTTTGGTATTTGGATCTCAGTGAGGCATATGTTGCTTAGTGATACTCTTTTGGATCGGGCTCTCTATTTCTATATTAGTGCTCCACACCGAGATACAATTGAGTTATTGGGTATAACTTTTGTATCTGACTTTTGATTTTACTATTATTTTTGTACTCACATTTGATATAGTAAAACTATAATTTGTTTACCTAAACTATTTTGTAAATGTATGAATTGTTTTATTGTGGTTACAAATTGAATTGTTTTATTATGGTTACAAATTGGTTGAATAAATGTTTTTTAAAATGAACAAGTTGGGTGGTATTTCTGAATCTCTGAGGCTTGTGCGAGATGGGTCGGGCATTCGGTTCTATTCGTCTTGTACGCCAATCATAATCGGCTTGTATGCCAGTCATGATCCGAAAACGGGTCGTGACAGCAGGCGCTAAATTTCTATGTGTAGGCGTAAACCTACTCAAAGAAAAATTTGTATCGTGGTTGTGAATTGATGTTACCTTGGTAACCATACATGCTTCGTTGTCTTGTAAAATTGCATTGATCTTGACCGGACAATTAATTATTTTAGATGCCTTCTGATTGTATGGCTTCCTTCTCTGTCACAGTTAATTGTCTGGTATTTTCGATAATCTGTCTCTCCCTTACAACCTGACCTTTTGGTTACAGAAAAGCCATTCATCCTTGCATGTTGTTGATAAAAATTAAACAAGGTATCCATATCCAGAAATAGAATACCACATTTAGGCCCTTCCTTAACAGAATTATTGATCAAATTTGAGTCAACTACTGCATCTTGGTCACTATTATGTGCATAAACACTATCTTCATCGTCACTATTGTGTGTATGAACAATATCTTAATCTTCACTTAACCTGAATATGTGTTTCATAATCGAGTTTAACCTGTTATCTGGATCATCCATTTTTTAACATATATATTATGTCTATATAACAGATATGATTATAGCATATGTGTGCTTGGACTAAGACTGTGCATTATGACAGATATTCGTATAACATATGTGATGTATATGTACAATGACATGTATATATTTAAGATACAAACTTAAATTATAAAAGATTTGATGTGTTAATTATATACTAGGAATACAGGATTAGCATATATAATTTGTATAGGTATAGTACCTTAATTAAAATTTGTCTAATTGTTGAGTCTTTTGTGACATCATCACTGTCTCTGTCCTCACTTAACCCAAACATTTGTTCTAACTCAATTCTTAGATATTAACTTCCAATGTATACTTTGGTCTTCGTATAACCTAAATTTTTCTGGACCAGAATTATACTTTGGTCATTAGGTATAGTCATTGGGCATACTTTGGTCTTCCTCATGACTCTGGATTATCTTTTATATGCAGGGGAAGTGTGATTAGCATACAAAAATTAACTCTTGCATTGTTAAGTGGTCTTGAATATTGATTAAAGCTACAATTTTCTATGAAAGAATGTTTGAGGCCAAATTTGACCTAGTTGTCTTGAAAATATAATTATTAATTATCAATTCTGAATTGCCTTTATTTTTTTTAGAGTATTATAGACATTTTGTATTTAAAAACCCTCCTTGATCAGAATCAATTTGTTCCAAATAGCAATACTCAAACTTGAAAGCAAGTTTAAATTGGTCAGAACCATTGACCTCATTAGACCAACCACTCACAACTCACAAGATCACCTTCAAAGCCTTCTATCGGCAACCACTTTTCTCGAACCTAAAGACTGTTTCTAAGACAGTCTCTTGGAGCAATCTGAAGATTCAAATCCAAAACTATAGGCCTATGATCAAAACCTAAAAAAGTCTCGTGAAGAACTTGGGTAATTCGGAATCACACCAACCGTTGGAGATTGACAATAGCTCTATCAAGTCCTTTCCTATGTCTATTTCTTGTGTGCTTGTTCGTTTATGTAAACTTTGGACGCCAAAGTCCTAAGTCAAACACATGCCCATTCTGTACATGAACACATCCAGTGGAAAACGCCCGATACCATTAATTCTCCAAACACTTCCCACTTTATCAAATATTAAAGACATCATTGAGATCCCCTGCACAAAGCATATGAATTCAATGTGCCACATACCATTTCTACCACTCTCTAGGTTCCTCATACGCAAAAATGATAAAGGCAGGCTCCTTTTCAACAATCTTAGAACAAAGTTGCTGGAACTAGCAATTACCTCCAAGTTGAGACTACTATCCCATCATACAACTAATCCTCCCGACAAACCATTTGAATCAACAGACCATTTTTCCTCCAAACTGTCTAATCTCACTTGTCTATTCTTCGTCTCTGATAAGAACAAACAGGACTGTTTCCCTTGATAATTCCAAGCCAAGAATCTCATTGTGTACCTTGTGACAGCATTCATTACTACCTCCAACTTCAAACAGACACAAGTTGGGGGATTTAGCTTAAAACTGACAAGATGGAATTTGCATTTGCAGCGAGAGGAAGCAAAGTAGACATAAAAGCTCAAAATACTCATTTTATACTCGTTTGTTCAATTGGAAAAAGCTCAAAAATATTCCAAAAAAAAATTCATTGCCGGGATCATTGAGAATGAGTCATAACCATTAACAACAAAAGAAACAAGGTTCCAGGTAAAGGCGCCGAAAATCATAGAGAATGCCAGAATCTCAGTCAAGTACAAAAAAGACGAGAAATATTTGGAAAAACTGATCTCCCATTTCTCTGACCGTCATTAGGCCTTGATGAGTCCATAGAACTTGGCCTTCTCTTGAGTTGTCTGGAATCTACCATGGCCAAACTTGGAGGATGTATCAATGAACTTAAGTTTAATCTCCTCCAAAGCAACCCTAGATGTTTGGTTCAAAAGAGACTGCCTCAAAGTCACAACTCGCTTCTTCGGGCCGACACAGCATCCTTTAATCACCACATAATCATCCTTCACCACGCCATAAAGTGGAAATCCTCCCATTGGTGTAATATCCTTCTCAGTCCTGACATTGTCGACGCATTAGAACAGTTAATGAAACTGAAATACAGAAAAGCCATGCAATTGATGCAAGAGTAAAACCACATGGTGTTAAAGTATCACCTGTCATATTCGGTTATTGCATTATGAGACTCCTGGCCAGCCTTACCAAGCTTATAAATTTTCTTGTTCATCTCAGTGCGGTGATGGTAACCATTTTGACCAGCCCTTGCCACAGTAAATGAAACCCTGGCTGGATGCCATGCGCCAATACAAGCCACCTTGCGGAGACCACGGTGGGTCTTTCGGGGAAGACGAGTCACACCCCAACGAGTAACCACACCTTCATAACCTTTTCCCTTGGTTACCCCAATAATATCGATCATCTCATCTTTCTGGAAAACTGCATCAATGGGGATTGTCTTCTCAAAGAAACTGTAGGCAAAGTCAACCTTCTTAGCAATGTCCCCGCCGTTCACCTGAATCTCCATCAAATGGGCTTTCTTCTGCTTCAGTCCTTTCATTTTCCTAATCTGTGAAGCAGAACATCAGAAACAAAACTCAATTATCGATTCTGGCAAAAAAAACTCAATTATCAATTCAGGCAAAAAAAAAAGATATCAGCAAAACACGAAAGAACCAAGTTAAATGGAGGTGAAAATTATATAAGCATAACAATTCCAATACCAGAAGTCATCCACTAGCATGTTATTTTAACCCAAAGCCATTAAATAACATTAATTAGAACAATTACTTATTGATTCAGTTCGATGTAATTCAAATAAAGTTATAAATACAGAAACCTGAAGCACAGTCAAGAAAATGTACCTGGGTGTGAGCCAAAACACGGATTACGTTACAGTACTTCTTCATTTTTTCCAGCTGAGACTGGATTTCCTTTTTGCCATCCTCAGATTCATACTTCTTAGCATGTTTGGTGAATGCCTTCTTCTTAGACTTGCACCAGTTCTTGTAGAACCTCCTCTTCACATCCTCACTCAAGTGCTGGGCCCAGACAGTGTTAAGGGTACAGAGACCTCGAGGTGTCTTGACATAGCCAACAATACCAACAACCACCATTGGTGGTGTTTCAATGATTGTAACAGCTTCACATGTTTCCTTCTTATGAAGCTCTGGAGTTAAACATCGCAACATGACACAATAAGCACACATGACAATATATGGTGCAGGTTTTTTTTATCAGGAATATACAGTACAATATACAGCACAGTTTAAACAATCCAAGGTAAAGATTTTGATGAGATAATCACATTAGGCATATAGCATGTACAGAATCCCAGAAAAATATTCAGCTTACCTAATATACAAAGCTCTTAATATTTTGTATCATATGACAGTAACTAATACCTCTTAATACCAATCAATTCCAGAGTAGAGTAAAGGTTTTGAAAAAACTAACGTATTTTTTAAAAAAAATAAAACTAATATTATAGTAAATAATATCTCATAATATCAAATCTAAGTTGACAAAGGTTTTACAAAACCAAGGTAACTCACTTGATCCTGGCTTTTCAACTTCTCTAACAATATGGGTCATCCCAGCTTTGTAACCAAGGAAAGCAGTTAATCTGCACGGTTTTGAAGGATCATCTTTGGGGAAAGCCTTCACTGTAAACACAAAGTAAGTAGCGTATTACCCACTATATAAACAGATGTATCCTCAATTAACAAAAACACATCAAAAATCAATAGGTTGTGTTCATTTCAATTATGCTGTATACAAAAAGATAAACAGAAATTGGTGTTACAACGACATCAAGAGCAAGCATTCTCAATTAATAAATATCAACTATGCATTCAAATGAAGAATTTGCCACTTCAGAGTTGTACCTATAGCATTCAGGTCAGAGGAAGGAAAATGAAAGAATCAATTAAAAGATCGTGAAGGTCATGACGAACAGCAATTGTCAAAATTACACCGATTGAATTCTTTCAATAAATGCAAAAATAGAATTTCTTGTGCTGCAATTACATCATAAAATTGAGTAGAAAGATTAAGATATGAAATCTTATACAAATTAAGATACACAAACATTTGACAACATTTTGGAAAATTAGTTCAGCAGAATACGATTACTAAATATTATGAACTTTCAGTGAATATGTCGTCAACAATGGATCACTATCTCATATTATGATTGCAAAATTTGGATGAGCATTCACAACCTTTTCCTCTGTAGCGAGAGGCTCTCTTCCTAGGAAGAAATCCCAGGGAACCATGTCTTGGATGCTCAAACTTGCGATGGGACATTCCTCAGATTTTGTGAATCACACTGCAAGACTCAGGGAACGTAATTCTACTTTTCACAAACAGCGAAGACCGAAAAAATGGTGAGAAACAAACAAGCTTCAAACCAATTAATAATTAAATACAACATTTTTAACAATACACATAAATAAACAGTCTCATTCTCATGCACTGAAACAAAGTAGGATCATTAACAAGACTTACTATAATTTCAGCACCCCATAGGCTTAAACACAAACATAAATAAATAAATATTCTCAGCGCATAGTTACAGCAAAAGCCTGTGTTTTTCCAAATAATAATTTTACGAATAATAAAATTACAATAAAAATCAAATAAAAGCCCAAACTTTTTGCAAACAATAATTATAGCAAACATATGATGATACTACTGCTAAGCACGGGAAAAGTGAAAAGAAAAATCCCTGACCAAAGGCCTATGGCACAATATTGCTATGCCAAATCTCCGGCTCATTGGTATTTCTTTCCAAAATCCCATTTCAGGATTTTTGGTAAAAAAAGAGCCTTTTCTGAGACTCCAGCCTTGATTACTCCATATAACTTAAATCTTATCCAGGGAACCATTTCAATTCACAACCAGCCAAAGCAGCATAGCAACACCAACATGTTCACAAGGTCATTCAAAACATCAACGTAAACAAATAATTTCAATAAAACAATATTTCCTTTAAAATCGACCTCAAATCGAGATAACATCTCTCCAGATACATACAGTTAAACTAAAAGTAACTTATGCACATCAAACAATCACTAAAACTGATTAACTGCACAGAAAAATCCAAAACATATATTGAAGCATACTGACTTAAATTCACTACCAAGATAAGAGATTGAACGTTTGTACCTCAACAAGGGAAGGACAAGTGAAGTTTCTAAAGTGAGGCTCAGTTGCAGAAACCTAAAATTGGGAAGCTGGGTCTTTTATAGGGTTCATGAATGAGTGTTCACGGCTAGGATTGGTTTTTTTGGGTTAATGTTGTCCGTTAGATCAGTAGGGTTCGTTTGTTAGGGTTTATGTGGAGTTAGAAGGGAACTCTGTAGAAGTGCAGACTAGCGGCCATCGGGTTGTTAAAATGGGCTGCCATTGTAGAGTGGAATTTTGGGCTTCGTTTCTTAAAGTTGCTGGCAATTACCCCCGCCAATCCCCTTTAGAAAGAATTTGCAATTGGCTACTCTAAAAACTGTGACAAATTATAACATTCCTGACGTATAAAAACAGATCTGATACTGTTAACAACAATGAACAGTACTATTTGCATGGAGTGTTTTGAATTCATGAGAGAGTATTTTGAATTTTTAAAGTTTGCTCAACTGCATTTATTATCTTAATAATTTTTTAAAAACAAAAAAAAAAACACAGAGGCTCTGAAAAGTTTGGAGTTGACACTTTCCCAACATATTCCGCCACTGCTTATTTCGATCAAATTAAGTTTGACGTCTGCCCTTCTGTTTGGAGTATTTGATGGAGACGTTTCCTGGTTGGCACGTTGAAAACTTTCCTGATTTCTATCATGCCCCTTTTGGTTTATGTAAGGTTTGAGATTGATTCTTACCAAGTCTTCATTCATTTTAATTACTTGAATTGAATTAATTTTTTGGATCTGATGATTTTTGGAATTCTTTGTAAAGTGGTTCCTTGACCTTCTTGTCTATTTCAGTTGAATTTTGTGCCATCAGTGGTGAAAATCAAAACACTTTGGGATAATCACATGACACTTCTATCCAAGATGATTTTTGTTCCACAAATTAGGTAGGATGGATGCTCTAATAATATTGACAAATCATGGAAAACGATGGACAGAGCAAAATCAATTGAAAATGCTACTAAGGAGAGTCAAAGGGTTTCTACGGCATTTTTTGGGTTTTTTTTGCTTAGATTTGGGATGTGCTTGTTTTTGTTTAATTGAGATTCATATGTTATATTTGTAGTATATTTAGATGATATTAAAGGAATAGATTGAGTTTAGTATGTTTTGATAATAATTCTGTATTATTGCAATTATATTTTAAGTTTATGTATATTAGAGTATTATTGTGTTTTTTAGTTTACGAATTTGAATGTGTTTTTTTGTATCTATTAATGTTTATCATAGTATTATTTACCTAATATTTATATTGTTGTTCTAATATCATGTAATATCTCTGTAGCGTTTTATAATATTACAATAATAATGCGCATATTAAACATTTGTTCATGTAAAATAAAATTAAAGAATAGTATAAAACAAATATCATTGAGATGATACATTAACAATTAATATTCTCGTAATATTTGTCAAATATATGAGTATTGTTAAAGCTACAAATTTGACAATTCATATCTCAAATAAAAATTCAAACCAAAAAAAAACACAAAGACTAATATTAATTGAATAATAAACATATATATATATATAATTATATAATTCGTGATGTTGTCATACACTGATTAGATTTTATTCAAAATGTGAATTCTAAAATCTGCATATTTCCTATTTTTGTAGAGCATTAACTTTTTTTAAAATATTGTGTTTAATTGGTTAAAGATTTTTTTTTCCTTCAAGTTTGCAGGGATGTGATATTTATCACATCTCCATTTTTTTTCTCAAAAACATAACTGCATGAGTTTGTCTACTTATGCAAACTAGTTTTTTGGCACGTGATTTTCGTTTTTTATATAATATTTTATTAATAATTTTTAACTCACAAATTTTATCGATATCTATAAATACAACACAATTATAAAATAAATAAAATTTCATTAATTTATCAGTATGTTAAAATATTTACAAATTTATACTAAATTTTATTGTGATGGATAATTTCGTTGTAAATATTTATTTTGGTACATCTCTACATGATTAATATACAATAGATGTTATATTATTTTTAGCAATTTTAAATATATTTGTATGAATTATTATGCTATATTGTACAACTAAACTGAATTCTATTTATTGTAATAAAAATTATGTATAATTAAATTGACGACAAAAATTTAAAAATATTAAAATACAATATCTTAGACGATAAGCTAATAACCTAAAATATCAAAATAGTAAGAAAAATAATATCTAAAACAAATAAAAATTAATTTTAAAAAAGTTTTAAAAGATTACGTCTTAGGTAGAGAAAAATTTAAAAAACCCCTATTTCGATTAAAAAACTTTATAAGATAAGTATATTATAAAAATTCATATATAATTATGTAAACAAGTGACATTGAATTTAATAAGAAAAAAATTGAGAAACAAATAATGCCGTTGATATATAGCACATCTAAATGATAAATCAACGCTAATTAAGGAGTTAAATAATAGAAAAAAATAAATAATGGTATCACATAAAAAAACTAAAAAAGAAAAATATAAATTGTTTTTCCAGTTTCAAAAATAATAGAATGAAAAAACTTATGTAAATTGTTTTTAATTATCAAGTACTAATTACAATAAAATAATTGTAAATAGAATGAGAGCAGCAAATTACACTCCAACACCATTTTTTTATTGCAACTGAGAAAGGGATAGTGGAGATACTTGAGCAAATACTAAATGAGTATAACAATGGAAGGAATATATAGCATGTAGCCATTACGCATGGACAAAGAAAAAGATTTGATCTTGTGATCAAGCGAATGAGAATGCTATAGCCAGATTGAAGCTGTTGATACTAAAAAATATATTTGAGGTTCTACGCCTCGAATAGCTGTTCAACTTCAACAGGAGCTACAATAATTCAAGCTCATCCTCCCTCTTTTTCTCTATATGTATCTTAATCCACAGCAAAGTCACACATATCAATGATTTCCTGCAAGAACGATTGTTTGTTAAATTTTACTACTCTTCAAATAAAAAAAAATACCGTAATTTATACGTAGAAAGTAAATCAATATGTAAAAATTATATATTACTATTAACATCATGTAAGCAAGCACAGATAGTTTTTGAAATTCAAAACATACAAATATCCTTCAATAAAATTACATACGTATGTGAACTTTTTCGATTCATTCAGGAAGTATGTTCACCATCTCAAGTCATACAAGGCAACTCAACTCATGAAGTCTACATCTCAGTAAATCTCTAATTTGTCTCATAATCTTACCCCTTTTCAGTGCCAAAACCTTAAAATATTACACAATCAATTACAACTCTTATCATTAATAAAACAAAACATATATATAAATAAAGAAATCTTAAAAAAAAAACTGCATCCATATTTTGGCAGCTTCACTGCTAGCTTGTAAGCGTCCTCAAAATTTTCAATAAAACATTTTACAACATCAGCTATTGCCTACATTAGCATTCATAACTCAATCAGCAATCAAGCATGAAATGAACTATAAAAAAAAAAGGGGAAAAGGTTACAATATGCCATGTATGCCATAGTTCTTAATTAATGTTAACTATTTATAAGAAAAAACAATATTTGGATAAATTTGGATTCAAATAAATTTGTTTAAAATCGTAATTATCAAAATTTGGATAAGTTTTAATTGGATTACTCTTCTAATAATACGGATCATTGGAATGTTTTTTAAACGTAAAATAATATATTTATTAATTGTTATTATCTTACTTTTAAACAAATTTAAATCCATTTAGAAATTAAATTTTTTTCAATTAACCAACCAAAGGAACCAAAAAATGGCAAGTGGCAACTCAAGCAACATCTCTGAAGACCATAAATGTTACGACCCATTTCCGGGACCATGACCGGCGTACGAGGTGAACCGTATATGGGAGCTCAGCCCATTCTGCACAAGCCTCCATAGTACAGAACTTCTACCCCTATATCATATTTAAAGAAATATAAAAAATAAATAAAAGTAAAATCTTTGTTTATTAAAAACAAAACATATATAATATTAAGTGCGAA
>CAODLS013107284.1:0-11620 GCA_948243855.1 Flueggea neowawraea | reverse complement strand
CGACACTTGATCGCTAGCCTAATAGAATGAAATTGGCCAAGTTGTGATCATGTTACTAGTCATGTGTAATTCTAAAACATACTTGATTTGTTCTGCGAAATTACGTCTTTAACTGGAAGATCTAAAGGAATCTCTTTTTTGTGCAAGTTGTGTACGACGCATGATCAAAAGCGTAATAGAATGAAATTGGCAAAGTTGTGAGCATATTACTAGTCATGGGTAATGCTAAAACATACTTTATTTGTTGCAAAAAAGTATGTCGTTAAGTAGTATATCTTAAGAAATCTCTTTTTTGCGCAAGTTGTGTAAAACACATGATCGCAATCGTAATAGAACGAAATTGGCCAAGTGGTGAGCATATTACTAGTCATGGTTAATGCTAAACACGTACTTAATTTTTTGTGAAAAAGCATTTCGTTAAGTAGTATATCTGAAGAAATCTCTTTTTTGTGCAACTTGTGTTAGACACGTCACCGCAATCATAATAGAACAAAATTGGCGAAGTTGTGATGATATTACTAGTCATGGGTAATGATAAAACATACTTGATTTGTTACAGTAAATTATGTCGTTAAGTGGCATATCTAAAGGAATCCCTTTTTGCGCAAGTTGTGTATGACACTTGATCGTAAGCGTAATAGACCAAAATTGGTGAAGTTGTGGACATATTACTAGTCATGGGTAATGCTAAAACATACTTGATTAGTTGAGCAAAATTATGTCGTTAAGCAGCATATCTGAAGAAATCTCTTTTTTTGCGCAAGTTGTGTACGACATATGATCGCAATCGCAATAGAACGAAATTGACCGATTTGTGAGCATATTACTAGTCATAGATAATGCAAAAATATACTTGATTTGTTGCGCAAAAGTATGTCGCTAAGTTGCAGATCTAAACGGAACTCGTTTTTGTGCAATTGTGTGTGACACAAGATCGCAAACGTAATAGAACAAAATTGGCCAAGTTGTGAGCAAATTACTAGTCATGGCTAATGCTAAAACATACTTGATTTGTTGCACAAAATTATGTCGTTGAGTAGCTGATCCAAAAGAATTTCTTTTTTGCGCAAGTTGTGTGCGGCACATGATCGAAATCGTAACAGAACGGAATTGGCTAAGTTGTGAGCATATTACTAGTCATGGGTAATGCTAAAACATACTTGTTTTTTTGAGCAAAATTATGTCGTCAAGTGTTAGATCCAAAGGAATCTCTTTTTTGCATAAGTTGTGTAGAACAATAGATAGCAATTGTAATAGAACGAAATTGGCCAAGTTGTGAGCATATTACTAGTCGTGGGTAATGGAAAAATATATTTTATTTTTTGCTCAAAAGTATGTCATTAAGAAGCATATGTGAAGAATTCTCTTTCTTGTGAAAGTTGTGTATGGCACATTATTGGATGCGTAATAAAGCGAAACTGGCGAAGTTGTGAGCATATTACTTGTCATTGGTAATGCTAAAAGATACTTGATTTGTTGCGAAAAGTATGTTGTTAAGTAGGATATCTGAAGAAATCTCTTTTTTGCACAAGTTGTGCACGACACATGATCGCAATCGCAATGGAACAAAATTGGCCAAGTTGTGAGCATATTACTAGTCGTGGGTAATGCAAAAATATGTCGTTAAGCAGCATATTTGAAGAAATCTCTTTTTCGCGTAAGTTGTGTAGGACACATGATCGCAATCGTAATGGAACGAAACTGGCCAAGTTGTGAGCATATCACTAGACATGGGTAATGCTAAAACATACTTTATTTTTTGCGCAAAATTATGTCGTTAAGTGTCAAATCTAGAGGAATATCTTTTTTGCTCAAGTTGTGTGCTACTATTGATCGCAAGCGTAATAGAACGAAATTGGCAAAGTTGTGAGCATATTACTAGTCATGGGTAATAATAAAACATACTTGCATTGTTGCGAAAAACTGTGTCGTTAAGTAGTATATCTGAATAAATCTCTTCTTTGCGCAAGTTGTCTAAGACACATGATCGCAATCGTAATAGAACGAAATTGGCCAAGTTGTGAGCTTGTTACTAGTCATTGGTAATGCTAATACATACTTGATCTGTTGCGCAAAATTATGTCGTTAAGTGGCATATCTTGTCACAATCCTCGGAGACAAGTCGTACGAGGAAAACCGTCTATGAGAGCCCGGCCTATCTCGCACAAGCCTCGGAGACAAAACCAAAACCAATTTTTTACTTTAAACCAAATTAAAGTATTTCAAAAGTTATCAATAAAAATAGAAATGCAAACATTCTTAAAACATAAATTTTCATAATAATAATAATAAAATTATTATCAAATCAGAAATCATATTTAATACCAAATAAGTTTACAAGGTCAAACACCCACAACTATACTGGTGTGGAGCACCTACTAAAACAAACATACTGGACCCGCACGAAAGGGCACCAACTGCAACTGCAGAAATGCCTCACCAGGTGTTGAGTGACAATAGATCGAAATCAACCAAAATCACCTGCAAATAAGAATACAGGAAAATAGACAAAAAGAAAGGGGTAAGAACCCTAGTGAGGAAACGACACACCAGAGTGCCTCATACGTGTCTTACAAAGACTGTTTTGAAAAGGTTTGGAAATACCATAGGCAGATATAATTATATATATGTATACACACCAGATACAAAATAGTAGTTTCTAAATTCATTTCAAAATCCTTCGCAACCAAAGCACAACAATTAGGCAGATGTACAAAGCATTTATTTGAAAGATATAAATGATAAAACTTGTAGAAATGTTAACATGCATTTGTGCCAAAGTGTACCATTTGTAACAAAAATGAAAGCGTTATCAGAGTCAAAACTTTATCCTTATACCAAATCGAAAACATTTTCAAAGCCACAAATCATGCTATGCAGATATCATACCAAATGATATCCAGACTTGATTAGATCATATGCCCGTATTACGTTAGAACTGTCCTGACTTGATCAGATCAAAATAAACTAGCAACCTTAAGAGTCCAAATGGTACCCAACTCAAAAGGACTAACAGCCGACAGCCTTAGGAGCTCTAAATACTATTTCGTCCACCTTAAAGGTCTCAAAGCTGTAACAAAGCAGATACATCTAAGTACATCCGCGAGCATTGCAACCCCCGTTCTCCAGCTAGATATACCTCGTCAGACTACTGAACAATACAATAAGGGGAAATGAGCAATACCACAAACTCGCCAAAATTTTGTACCAAAACAATCTAACATAGGACCACTATCAATATCACATGTGGACTATGCCACTAGATCATACGTGGACCTCTGCCACTGAAAACATATAGTCACGTGTGTTAGTTAGACACAGGATTATCACATACTCTAGTAACTGAGCGTTACCACCTGCCCTGGTAACTGAGTTTTCACATTGGTATACCAAAGGTTATGTTTACCACGTAACAAAGGTGTCCCATATCAAACTATTTTATCAAAAACATATGCAGATATTTATTTAAAAATATCCAAACTGACAATATGTCAACATACACTTGTTTACAAAATTTTCCAAACGTTCAACCGAAACATTTATTTGGAGGAATGTCCCAAAATATTGAACAAAGTATTTATTCCGAAAATATTTTAATTCCAAAAATAAATGCACATTCCAGAAAATATTCTTAAACCCAAGCAGAACATTTTTTCAAATATCTGTTACGATTTGGTCCCCGGACCTCGTAAAATTAAACTTTAGTCCCTAAGACCTCGAAAATTAATAATATATCCCAAACTTTCAGAATTTAAAATTAAATCCTCTAAATAACTCAATTTATGAATAAAACCTCTAATTTCTTAAAATTGCAAAAATACCCGATATTATTGAAAATTACAAATCTGACCATCATGTAAAATATCAGACCCAGTCCTCCAATTATTTCAGAAAATTAGTAATTTACAGCTAAGCCCTCGCGGCCAAAAAATATTTTCAAAAATGCCCTAAATCTCGAACCGAACGGAAACTGATGTCCGTACCCATTCCAACCAACTCAAATCAGTGCCACAAACACAGATCTAACCTCATTTTAACCCAGATTTTCCCTTGACTTGTTGTCAAAAAGTATGTCGTTAAGTAGCATATCTGAAGAAATCCTTTTTTTGCACAGGTTGTGTACGACGCATGATTGCAATTGTTATAGAACGAAATTGGCCAAGTTGTGGATATATTACTAGTCATGGATAATGCTAAAACGTACTAGATTTGTTGCACACAAGTATGTCGTTAAGTAGCATAACTGATGAAATCTCATTTTTGCGCAAGTTGTGTACGACTCATGATCGCAAGCGTAATAGAACAAAATTGGCCAAGTTGTGAGCACATTAGTAGTCATGGATAATGCTAAAACATACTAGGTTTGTTGCACAAAGGCATGTCGTTAAGTAGCAAATCTGAAGAAATCTCTTTTCTGAGCAAGTTGTGTACGATATGATTGCAATCGTAATAGAAAAAAATTGGCCAACTTCTGAGCATATTACTAGTCATGGGTAATGCTAAAACATACTTGATCTCTTGCGCAAAATTATGCCGTTAAGTGGCAGATCTAAAGGAATCTCTTTTTTGCGCAAGTGTGTACGACAATTGATCGCAAGCATAATAGAATGAAATTGGCAAAGTTGTGATGGGTAACGCTAAAACATACTTGTGTTGTTGCGCAAAATTATGTCATTAAGTGGCAGATCTAAAGGAAACTCTTTTTTGCGCAAGTTGTGTACGACAATTGATCGCAAGCGTAATAGAAAGAAATTGGCAAAGTTGTGAGCATCTTACAGGTCATGGTAATGCTAAAACATACTTGATTTGTTGCGCAAAATTATGTTGTTAAGCGGCAGATCTAAAGGAATCTCTTTTTTGTGCAAGTTGTCTACGACAATTGTTCGTAACCGTAATGGAACGAAATTTGCGAAGTTGTGAGCATATTTCTAGTCATGGGTAATGCTAAAACGAACTAGATTTGATGAAATCTCTTTTTTACGTAAGTTGTGTACGACTCATGATCGCAAACGTAATAGAACGAAATTGGCCAAGTTGTGAGCATAGTACTAGTCACGGATAATGCTAAAACATACTAGGTTTGTTGCACAAAATTTTGTCGTTAAGTAACATATCTGAAGAAATCTCTTTTTTGAACAAGTTGTGTACGACAGATGATTGCAATCGTAATAGAACGAAATTGGCCAAGTTGTGAGCATACTACTAGTCATCAGTAATGCTAAGACATACTTGATATGTTGCGTAAAATTATGCCGTTAAAGGGCAGATCTAAAAGAATCTCTTTTTTGAGCAAGTTGTGCACGACAATTGATCGCAAGCGTAATAGAACGAAATTGGAAAAGTTGGGAGCATGTTACTAGTCATGGGTAACTCTAAAACAGACTTGATTTGTTGCGCAAAATTACGTCCTTAAGTGGCAGATCTAAAGGAATCTCTATTTTGCGCAAGTTGTGTGCAACACTTGTTGGCAAGCGTAATAGAATGAAATTGGCGAAGTTGAGAGCATGTTACTAGTCATGGGCAATGATAAAACATACTAGATTTGTTGCAGAAACTTATGTCGTTAAGTAGCACATCTAAAGAAATCTCTTTTTTGCGCAAGTTGTGTACGACACATGATTTCAATCGCAATAGAACAAAATTGGACAAGTTGTGAGGTCATGGATAACACTAAAACATGGTTGATTTATTGCAAAAAAGTATGTCGTTATGTAGCAGATCTAAAAGAATCTCATTTTGCGTAAGTTGTGCGTGACACATGATTGCAATCATAATAGAACGAAATTGGCCAAGTTCTGAGCATATTACTAGTCATGGGTAACGCTAAAACATACTTGATTTATTCTGCAAAATTATGTCGTTCAGTGGCAGATCTAAAGGGATCTATTATTTGCGCAAGTTGTGTACGACAAATGATCGCAAGCGTAATAGAACAAAATTGGCTAAGTTGTAACCATATTACTTGTCATGGGTAATGCTAAAACATACTTGATTTGTTGTGAAGAAGTATGTCGCTAACTAGAATATCTGAAGAAATCCCTTTTTTTTCACAAGTTGTGTACAACGCATGATCGCAATAGTTATAGAACGAAATTGGCCAAGTTGTGAGCATATTTCTAGTCATGGATAATGCTAAAATGTACTAGGTTTGTTGCACAAAGGTATGTCATTAAGTAGCATATCTGATGAAATCTCTTTTTTGCACAAGTTGTGTACGAAAGATTACCGCAATCGTAATAAAGCGAAATTGGCCAAGTTGTGAGCATATTATGTCGTTAAGTGGCAGATCTAAAGGAATCTCTTTTTTTAGCAAGTTGTCTATGACAATTGATCGCAATCGTAATAGAATGAAATTGGGAAAGTTGTGATGGGTAACGCTAAAACATACTTAAGTTTTTGCGCAAAATTATGTCGTTAAGCGGTAGATCTAAAGGAATCACTTTTTTGCGCAAGTTGTGTACGACAATTGATCGCAAGCGTAATAGAAAGAAATTGGCAAAGTTGTGAGCATCTTACTGGTCATGGGTAAAGCTAAAACATACTTGATTTGTTGCACAAAATTATGTCGTTAAGCGGTAGATCTAAAGGAATCACTTTTTTACGCAAGTTGTGTACGACAATTGATCGTAAGCGTAATAGAAAGAAATTGGAAAAGTTGTGAGCATCATACTGGTCATGGGTAATGCTAAAATATACTTGATTTGTTGCGCAAAATTATGTCGTTAAGCGGTACATCTAAAGGAATCTCTTTTTTGCGCAAGCTGTCTACGACAATTGTTTGCAAGTGTAATGGAACGAAATTGTCGAAGTTGTGAGCATATTACTAGTCATGGGTAATGCTAAAACTTACTTGATTTGTTCTGAAAAAGTTGTCGTTAAGTAGCAAATTTGAAGAAATCTCTTTTCTACGCCAGTTGTGTACGACGCAGGATCGCAATCGTTATAGAACAAAATTGACCAAGCTGTGAGCATATTACTTGTCATGGATAATGCTAAAACGTACTAGATTTGTTGCAAAAAAGTATGTCGTTAAGTAGCATATCTGATGAAATCTGTTTTTTTTTTTTTCCCAAAGTTGTGTACGACTCATGATCGCAAGCGTAATAGAACGAAATTGGCAAAGTTGGGAGCATGAGTCATGGTTAACTCTAAAACATACTTGGTTTGTTGCATAAAATTACGTCGTTAAGCGGCAGATCTAAAGGAATCTCTATTTTGCGCAAGTTGTGTACGACACTTGTTGGCAAGCGTAATAGAACGGAATTGGCGAAGTTGTGAGCATGTTACTAGTCATGGGTAATGATAAAACATACTTGATCTATTTCGCAAAGTTATGCCGTTAAGTGGTAGATCTAATGGAATATCTTTTTTGCGCAAGTTGTGTACGACAATTGATCGCAAGCATAATAGAACGAAATTGGCAAAGTTGTGAGCATATTATTAGTCATGGGTAATGCTAAAACATACTTGATTTGTTACGCAAAATCATATCGCTAAGAGGAAGATCTGAAGGAATCTCTTTTTTGCGCAAGTTGTATACGACACTTGATCGCAAGCGTAATAGAACGAAATTGGCAAAGTTGTAAGCATATTACTTGTCATGGGTACTGCTAAAACATACTTTATTTGTTGCAAAAAAGTATGTCGTTAAGTAGCATATAAGAAGAAATCCCTTTTTTGCCCAAGTTGTGTACGTCGCATGATCGAAATTGTTACAGAAAAAAATTGGCCAATTCTTAAGCATATTACTGGTTATGATAATGCTAAAATATACTAGATTTGTTGTACAAAAGTATGTCATAAGTAGCATATTTGAGGAAATTTTTTTTTTGCTCAAGTTGTGTAAGTCTCATGATCGCAATCGTAATAGAACGAAATTGGCCAAGTTGTGAGCATATTACTAGACTTGGGTAATGCTAAACATACTTGATTTGTTTCGCAAAATTATGTCGTTAAGTAGCATATCTGAAGAAATCTCTTTTTTTGTACAAGTTGTGTTTGACAATTGATCGCAAGCATAATAAAACGAAATTGGCAAAGTTAGGAGCATATTACTAGTCATGGGTCATGCTAACACATACTTATTCGCTCCCCAAAATTATGTTGCTAAGCGGCAGATGTAAAGCAATCTCTTTTTTGCGCAAGTTGTGTACAACACATGATCGCAAGCGTAATAGAATGAAGTTGGCGAAGTTGTGAGCATATTACTAGTCATGGGTAATGCTAAAACATACTAGATTTGTTACGTAAAATTAGGTCGTTAAGCAGCATATCTGAAGAAATCTCTTTTTTTGCGCAAGTTGTGCATGACACATGGTCGCAATCGCAATAGAATGAAATCGGCCAAGTTGTGAGGTCATGGATAATGCTAAAACAGACTTGATTTGTTGCGCAAACGTATGTTGTTAAGTAGCATATCTTAAGAAACCTCTTTTTTTGCGCAAGTTTTTTATGACGCATGATAGCAATCGTAATAGAACGAAATTAGCCAAGTTGTGAGCATGTTTCTAGTCATGGGTAATGCTAAAACATATTTGATCTGTTGTGCAAAATTATGCATTAAGTGGCATATCTAAAGGAATCTCTTTTCTGGCCAAGTTGTGAACGACAATTGTTCGCAAGCATAATGGAACGAAATTGGCGATGTTGTGAGCATATTACTAGGCCTGAGTAACGCTAAAACGTAATTGATTTATTGCGAAAAAGTATGTCGTTAAGTAGCATATCTGAAGGAATTCCTTTTTTGTGCAAGTTGTGTATGACGCATGATCGCAATCGTTATAGAACGAAATTGGCCAAGTTGTGAGCATACTACTTGTCATGAGTAATGCTACAACATACTAGATTGTTGCACAAAAGTATGTCGTTAAGTAGCATATCTGATGAAATCTTTTTTTTGCACAAGTTGTGTACGACTCATGATCACAAGCGTAATAGATCAAAATTGGTCAAGTTGTGAGCATATTACTAGTCACGGATAATGCTAAACCATACCAGGTTGGTTGTACAAAGTTATGTCGTTAAGTAGCATATCTGAAGAAATCTCTTTTTTATGCAAGTTGTGCACTACAGATGATCACAATCTTAATAGAATGAAATTGGCCAATTTGCAAGCATATTACTAGTCATGAGTAATGCTAAAACTTACTTGATCTGTTGCACAAAATTATCCGTTAAGTGGCAGATCTAAAGGAATCTCTTTTTTCCTCAAGTTGTGTACGGCAATTGATCCCAAGCGTAATAGAACGAAATAGGCAAAGCTGTGAGCATATTACTAGTAATGGGTAACACTAAAACATACTTGATTTGTTGCGAAAAAGTATGTCGTTAAGTAGCATATCTGAAGAAATCCCTTTTTTGCGCAAGTTGTACACGACGCATTATCGCAATCCTTATAAAACAAAATTGGCAAGTTGTGAGCATATTACTAGTCACGGATAATGCTAAAATGTACTAGATTTGTTGCACAAAAGTATTTCATTAAGTGGCTTATCTGATGAAATCTCTTTTTTGTGCAAGTTGTGTACGACTCATGATCGCAAGTGTAATAGAACAAAATTGACCAAGTTGTGAGCATATTACTAGTCGCGGATAATGCCAAAACATACCAAGTTTGTTGCACAAAGGTATTGTAATATTCCCTACTATTACAGCCGGACTACTGGAGCATTTTGTCTAGTTTAAGGATGTTAGGGATGTGAGGAATCTTTATTCTTTTTAGGCTAGTTTCGGCTGGAAGCGTCCCACATGCGTTCTGCGTGCGTTGAAGATTCAGGAGGTCGTCTGCGTATGTAGATGATGAGTTCTACGTACATTGATCGACGTTTGTGATAGGCTGTGGGTGTGCCTCAACACGTCTGCGTGTGTTGTAAAGGTTCAATGTGCGTTGCATGTTCCTGGAACGTGCACCATGAGTGACAGAGAAGAACTGCGTAAATTGCACATAGTAGAACGTGCGTAGATCTTGGTCTGGAGGATGGGAAATCATCAGTTCAACAGGTCTGCATGCGTTGAGGATGATACAACTCACGTAGATGTCGGACTACGTGCGTAGAAGGAGTACTGCGCACTTAGATGCATGTCTTCTGGAATGTTGTAAGTGCAATGTGGCAGGTCGGTTGTGTGAGGCTATAAATACCTCCAGCTGTTCTTTTTCCATCAGAACTCACTCTTCACCACTCAAAACACTCTTTAAATCATCTCTTTCCATTTTCTTTGCTTCTCTTGCTTTTCTTTAATTCCTTTTGGATCTTTAAGGTAAGAATTACTCCTTGATCCTTTATTTTTCTTGATTTTGATCATGAATCAATTGTATAGGGTTTTAGCTAAGATTTTTGGATGGTTCTGATTTCTATGTTTATGATGGTTTGGGAGTTATTTGATGTTAAGTTATGATTTATTGAGGTTGGGATCAATAGAGTTTAGCTTTGGTTTTGGGAGTTTTGTGGTTGTGTGATATGGGTATAATCCGAGCTAGGGTTTGGATTTTCATAGATTTCTAAGTCGTTTGGAGTTGGGTTCTGTTATATATTGATGAGTATGAGTTAGAGATACCACAATTATGGTTGATTTGGATGGATTTGATGATTTGTACATTGAAGTACAATTGATCCGAGATTGAGAATGTTGATTCTCAATTATCATGATCTATTTTGGGGCAGAGGATGTTAGATTCATGTTTTTAAGGATGTTTAGAGCACTTGAGAGTGTTTGGTCGGTTAGGAATAGCTCGGTTGAGAGTTTGGCATATGCATTACATTGCACCCATGCATTCAATAAGGCCACAATACCATATTTGATCATTATTATGTTGTATTTGTTACAGCATCTTGTGCTTGTCAACACCAGCAGCCACCCACCAGCAGTCTTTGATTGGATTCCTAGAGCTTGGAACATCTAGGTGAGTGGATGGCAGCTTCAGACACATAGGCTGTGTAACATTCTGTCCATTTCGGTGAGGATTCCTGTACATTTCTGACCGAGTCTAATTGATCTTGAAGATAATAGGACACATTTATCGAGGACTAGGTGTTATCAACCTCAAGGGAAGTTCGATGCACATGGGGAAGCGTGAAATGTCATGTGACTGGAGAGTGAACAACGTACGTAGTACGTTGAGTAAGACGTACGTTATCTAGAAAAGTAGCTTAACGTACGTTGTATATGTGTGACGTATGTTATATGGGGCGAGGATGATCATTGTACGTTGTCTGGGAACAACGTACGTCGAGGTGTGTTTTCTTCGAAACAGTGGCTACTGTATGCGTCACGACGTACGTTGTCACCTAATATGACTTATGTCGCCTTTGAAAATGTCAAAATGGTGCGTTTTGATCTGCAACTCTTAAAACGTACCCACCTGACTTTTTCACTCATTTTACACTCAAAACACTCTCATACTCGTCTGAAATCCTCTGAATTGCTCCCCAAATATTCCTAAACAACTTTTGAGGTATGATTAACGTCCTTTCTTCCTTTATAGAGAGTTAAGGGATGAATTGTGATTATTGGAGTTATAGGGAGTGACTTGTAATTTTACGAATCAGAATTTAATTCGCGATTTCTAAGAGTTCGGGATAGAATTTGGAGATTCTGACTTATGAAATGCGAGTTGGTAATC
>CAODLS013107250.1:0-13446 GCA_948243855.1 Flueggea neowawraea | reverse complement strand
CTTCGTTAAGCCTTTTTCAGGGAGGATCTGCAACTTTGGACATTTGTAAGGATATCCTGGTAAGCACCTGATATATAAACCAAAAAAGGGCTGTGAGAACATTGAGAAGACTTGAGCATGAATAAGAAGCAATGAGGGCATCGTATAAACTATAAACCTGACTGAAAGTAGAGCTGAAACATCTAAATCCTCAAAACCTATATCTTTAGAGTATGGCCTGTTCAAATTCAGGTAGAGTCATAATGGAGGAGAATCATGTTGTAGTTATCAGTTTTCAGTCAAAACAGAGAAAAAAATTACCTGAGCTTGATATTAATTTGTGGGGGTGAATCGGAAACTATCTTACAGTCTTCCTGAAATATTGAACACCTAAAAGGTACAAAAGGATCAGTGAGGGGGGAAAAGATAATCAATGAAGCCCGCAAATGGAGAAATATTGTGTCCTAAGCAGAAATCTCCAGCAGTAACACTAATCATACAAAAACCAAAGGACAAAACTATACACACTTCAAAACAGGAACTTATATAAGATAAATACAAGTAAGAAGATTTTGCAATATGATTTCAATGCCAAATACTCCACATGGAACATAACAATTTACAATGTGATATCAATGCCATCTGAGCTAAGGACTAATTTCAGCAAGTGATTTGACCACAATTTTAATTTTTAAGAAAATAAGTTCCATTGAGCAGACATATGTCCGATTCAAGATATCAATTAGCAACTAACATCTTGCACCTACAAACCCCAGAATAAAACCAAGGTTTTTGTGATAGAACTTACGATGATGATTGATAAATTTCAATAACTGGATGATTAGCTAGCAACAATAACTAAAATCCATAACAAATTAACCTACAACACATCCATTCGGAAAAAGAGAGGTTTTAAGTGATTCCTGACAAGTTCTCAAGTAAACCAGACAAAAAGATCAATTCTCACAACCATTATCAGCAAATAAGTCCCATGAAAACAATACGACTTGTATGAGAGAGAGAAATTAAAAGAATGACTTACAAGGCAGTGATCTCCTCAGAAAGAAGCTCATTGTCATCAGCAGCAGAAGAAGCATGGTCCTTCAATGGAGTCCTTCCTTTGCTCCTCCTCCCACCACCTCCCCCTCCTCCTCCTCCTTTCTTCTTCTTCTTCGAACTATGCCCCATTCTTCACCTATATCACCATAAACAAAATCCCATAAACCCACAACACAAACAATGGTTTTTTATTATTTTAAATCAAATTTGGCATCTTTTCTCTCTCAAACACGAACCCAGAAAACCATTTACATACTGAATCAGCACGAGAAGAGAATTAGGTTATGAATTCTCCAATTGAAAGACTAGCAATTAAATCAATTAATGATAAAAAAATTAATTATATTCGAGTACCACGGTCAGCTTTATTGGGCCTAAATTTTAACGTGAAATTGGGTTAATTTCATAACTAAGGCATCAAATAGAAACAAATGTTAAAACAACCCTTGCAAAACTTTAACCAAATATTTCCCACAATTTTGGTGAAATTTTTTCTAAAAATAGTCACTCATTAACTAAAATATGGTTACTAGTGTAAATTCCTACTAAAACTCAATTAAAATTTTATTAGATAATTTAAATACATCATGATACTATAAAAAAATTAATGGTTTCATTAATGTTTTATTCAATGTCTTTAAATCATTATTCATATTGGATTGTAAATTGTAATAATTTTTTATTAACATGAAATTGGGTTAATTTCACAACTAACCCATCAAACAAAAACAAATGTTAAAATAACCCCTACAAAACTTTAACCAAATATTTCCCATAATGTTGGTGAATTTTTTTCTAAAAATAGTCACTCATTAACTAAAATGTGATTACCAGTATAAATTCCTACTGAAACTCAATTAAAACTTTGTTATATAATTTAAATACATCATGATACTATATAAATAATTAATGGTTTCATGAACGTTTTATTCAATGTCTTTAAATCATTATTCATATTGGGTTGTAAACTGTAATATTTTTTTATAGATTGAAAAAAACATAATATTCCAAATTAATGAATAAATTTTTACTGAAACTCAATTGAAATTTGTTAAAAACTTTGTTATGTCATTTAAATACATATGTCATTCAAGCCAACATATATTTAAATTGTATTCACGGTCACTCTGAATTTCAGTTTGTTGTAACATGGTTTCTAAACTCATTTTTGTTTCAAGAAGATCATCAAACATTTATTTTTGTTCTCAGACGGTCACTTTAGCCGAATTTAACACGTCGTCGGCCTGGATTGATGACAAGGCACTCCACGTCATTAAAGAATGCCACGTGGATGCTGCATGGACGTTAAACCAAAGTCGAACCGAAATACTGACTCAAGCCGAAAACCCAACCCGACTGACTAAAAACCGACCCGACATTTGGTGTTCCCTTCAATGTGTTGTCTCTTTCTTGACATATAAGCAGCAGACCTTCAATGCGTTGTCTCTTCCTCCAAATAAGCTCTTCTCTCTCACTCTTCCTCTCTCTTTCTTTCTCTGAAAGCCCTCGCTCACTCTCTCTCTCTCTATCTTTCTGTGAAAGAATGAAGCGGTGATTTGTTGAAACCGTAGACGGGTTTATGTGCAGACGGGTTGTTGATTTGAGGAAATCAAATTTACTGTGCACAGAGAAACCCTAAATTGCTTGACAAGCTAAATTGTTGCAGGTATTTGTAGAACATTTGATGCCAATTGAAAACACCGAATTTGAGAACACCAATCGTTGAGGTTCTTATTGTTGTTTCTGTTTTGTTCTTTTTATTCGTAAAAGTTCCACCACTAAAGTCCAATTAACATAACTAAAAAATGGGTTTTATTACTTGAGCAAACTCACAATCAAAAGAGCAGTGATGGACTCGTTCAGCCACAAAGAGGTTCATATAATAGAAACCACCGATGCATGATCAGATGTCAACATTTGCAGCCTCGACACAACTGAACTCATAAATTGAACTCTCCATTGCAAAAAACAACTCTCTCTTCTTCTTCAGAATAAAATTATTTATTCAATTCTGTGCAAAAACGATGTCGCAACCCAGAATCTGTTTCTTTCACGTCTCCCAACTATCCATGTGAATCTATCTAACAATGTTGAGAACAAAAAGAAAGGGAAAGTCATCAAATTTACGATAATGTAAATGCATTAATTGAAATAGAATTAAAAAACGCGTTTTAATGATTACAAGTTTCTTAATTCAGAACAAGAATACCTTGAAATTGATTCAAAATCTCTCGAAGAACCGAAACAGCGCCGAATTGGATCTTTTGGAGCTGTAAAGGTGAAAGCTTTAGCTGATTTCAATTCGAACATGATTCAAAGACTTCGAAATTGAAACGTTATTTACTCAGAGAGAGAGAGTATAAAGGAGAGAAAGGCCGGATCGGGTTTTCAGTGGGGTTGGGTTTTCGGTTGGTTGGGTTTTTGATTTGGGTCAGTATTTCGGTTCGATTTTAGTTCAACGTCCCATCAGCATCCACCTGGTTTTCAATGACGTGACATGCATTGTCATCAATCTGGGTCAACGACATCTTAAATCCGACTAAAGTGACCACCTAGGAAAAAAAAAATGTTTAATGATCTTCTTGAAACAAAAGTGAGTTTAGTGACAATGCTGCAACAAACTAAAATTTATAATGACCGTGAATAAAATTAACTCAATATTGTCTGATATGCCCAACCAATCAAGTTTACACCCACCCGCGACATATGTTGGGTACATACTTTGCACGAATTGATCAAAATGTGTATCTATCGTGGTGAACCTAACAAAGTCCTTTGCAGCATGATCATGTGTACCTTTCTTCTGCAGGTAATAAAAAAGTCACATTAATATACTGCAAAAAAAAATATGATGTTTCAACAAGATTTCAACGCAATTTCAACATAGATTTTCCATTTTATAATTTTTCAACAACGTTTCATTGCAATTTCTACACAGATTTCACAACACTTACAGAATAAATTGAAAAAAGTATGATGTTTCAAAAAGGTTTCAAAGTAGTTTCAACATGGATTTGCCATTATTGATGTTTTAATAAAGTTTCAATACAGTTCCAACACGGATTTCACAAGGGTTTATATATTTAGTGGGCAAAATTAAAATATTAAAACCTATAATTGCATTATCAAAAGTTGGATGGCCATTTTTAACTAAAGTTTCAAAAAATGGCTATTTTATGCAATTTCCTTAGATGAAACTATGTGTTACACGCTTCTTATGTATACTCATGGGCTTTTTGCCAACATTTGAAAAAACAAATAGATTTAATTATGCCACATGTCTTAAATGAAATTCAAATTTTAACAAAAAAAATTCAAAGTTTGGTAATCGGGTGAATGCCATTTTTTTAGTTTTAGTTTTGCCATATGCTATTTTTTTTTTCAAATATGATCTTAAAAATACCATAATCACTCAAATAAAAATCAAATTTTTACTCATTTTTCAATTTTCTCTCTCTCCTTGTTTCTCTCTCCTCTCCTGCATTCTCGTTTCTCTCTCTTAGTTTTTCTCATTTTATCTCTCCTATTTCCCTATTGCTCCTTTCTCACTCGAAACCCTAGTCGCTCCTGTCCGCCTTCCTTTCTCCGCCGCTTCTCTCTTCCTCTCTCCCTCCTCTCCCTTGTCTTCTCTCATTATTCCTCAGCTACGCTCTCTCGCTCTCGGTTCTCTCTTCTCATCGTTTGTCTCAATTTCCCTTTCTCCTCTCTCGCTCGTCTCCCTTTCCCGTCCGTTTTTCCTCCTCGTCAGTCTCTATTGTCGTCTTTGTCTCTCTCCTCGTCGGCCTGTGATGGAGGCTAGCCGTAGGACTTGAAGGAGTCTCGTCGGTCTGTGATGATTCAATGATGGAGGCTAACGACAAGATTGTTGTGTTGTGACGGAGGCGGCGGCTAGGGTTCGAACCCTAGTTGTTGCCTTTGTTTTGGCTCTGTTAAATTACGAAAGTGCCCTTTAGTTGTAAATTTTTTTCATATTGTTTGTTCATGTATGCTTTTGTGAGACTAAATGGTTTAATGTAGAAAAAAACTTTCAAACATGACTTGCGCAATTTGATTTTGTTGATTTTGGTTTGTTTTCGTTGAGTTAGATTGATTTTGTGTAGGGTTTATTACATTTGGATACTTTCATAGACATTTGGAGACATTCGTAGATTTTTAGAGATCAAATTAATTATCATTAAATAAAGTAAAATTCGTAAAAATATATACAAATAACTAAACTTAATTAAAAAATATACAAAAAATTCATTAAATCTAATTTTTTTAAAAAAATTGTGCAAATTGGACATATTTTGAGACATTCTAAATTAAACTAAATTTCTTATAAATTTTTTTTGAAGACTTTTAAAGACTTTTGGAAATCTCTTGAAGACTTTTGAAGACCTCTTTTAGAGACTTCTCGGGACCACCTGGGAAATTATATATTTTTTTACTGAAATTCATTTTTCCTCTAAAAAACCAAATTCTCGCGAAAATATCGCGTTTTGTCGTGAATGTGACATTTTTCAAATGAGTTCTATTTTTTTTTGGCATTTTCCAAAATTGGTATTGTTGGAAGAAATTTTTCAAAATAAGTATTTCATTTTGATATAAAAGTTTGATTTTCCCAAACAAATACCTATACAGGTTGACTTACGTGTCGTGGAGATTCCCAAACCGAACCAAATCGGATATCGAACCATCCTAAAATTTTGATTTGGGAAAGTTCTGGATTTCAACCAATACTCGTACCGAGAACCGTCCCGAACCGAAACTAGTACCGAAAATTATATATATAAAGAGAGAGATTGATTTCATAGGTGTTCAAATGTGTTCATAGGTGTACAAACTACAAAGGTGTTCATAGGTTTTCAAATGTGTTCATAAGTGCTTATAGGTCTACAAAGATGTACATAGGTGTTCCAATGTGTTTATAGTTGTTCAAAAGTGTTCATAGTTGTTCATAGGTGTTCAAATGTGTACATAGATGTTCAAAAGTGTCCATAGGTATATAAAAGTGTTCAAAGGTGTACATAGGTTTTCATGGAGCAATTTAAGAGGACATCTTGGAAGAAGGTTATAAAAACCCCTCTTTTGGAAGAAGATGGAGACCACAACAACACAATACAAGTCACAACACAACATCATTTCCACTCATTTTGAAGAAGAGCAAGAGTGAAGTCTTGAAGCCAAGATTGAGGAGAAGAGTTCAAGTGACGGCTATAGAGTTCTTCTTTCTCTTTTCTAGCTTTTATTTTACTTAATGGAAATGAGTATTGTTGTTATTTTGTTTTCTTTTAATTCTATGGATAGCTAAACCTTTTTGTAGGAATTAACTATTGAAGTATTCCTTTTATGTTGATACTTTCGGTTTAATATTAAACTTTGTGATGCTTATTGAATTTTCTAGTTCTAATTACAATTGAGAAATTGAATTAGATTATTTGAGTTATGTGTGCAATGAGAATTGTAACATAATAGACCTATAAACATCGGGTTAGTTGAGAATCATTGAGAGATCGTGAGGATTGACTAATTGCTCAAATGATTGCTTAATGCATCAGTTGGTATAACTTGGTTGGAATTGATGATTGAGAGATTAGAATTACACTCTTGTTATCTAATTTGATAGTTATTTATTACTTGAGAGAGGATAACTAAAATTATTGAATATCTAGAGTTTTAGCATCGTTAAACCCAATTGAGAGACTAAAAGGAATGTGGATAGTGTTAATTCCTAAGTTGTGAAATTGATTGTTTGTCAAAAGCATTAGTTGGATTTCAGTTTATATTTGTTGTTTTTTTTATTTTATTGATCATTCAATTTTTATCTGTCAAACAAATTGAAACTAAATTAATTACTGGATAAATCCATAGTCCTCGTGGGAACAATATTTTTACTACTTGAACAACCGTGCACTTGCGGCTCAACAAGTGTTCAAATGTTTTCAAATGAATACGTCGGTGTTCAAAAGTGTTCATAATTGTTCAAAAGTATTAAAATACGTACATAGGTATATATAGGTGTCCATAGGTGTATATAGGTGTACATAGGTTCAAAAATGTTTATAGTTGTTCAAAGGTGTACATAAGTGTTCAAAAATATTCATAGGTGTATATGGAGAATTGAATGAATGGAAGCCTAAATTGATGAAAGAAAAAAAAATGTTACAAATGGAAATAAGATGTTTAAACAAACTAAGTGAAAAAAACAGAGTTTTTAATTGAAAAGCATACCTGCGATGTGTGATCAGTAGGGTTTTTAACTCAATAGACAATATTTATATAGGGTTTATGCGTAGGGTTTTTCACCTGCAATGTTTGATTAGGAGGGTTCATTTGTTTCCGCCTCAATTTGCTTGATTAGTGACTGAATTTGTTGATTTGATTCAATTGTTTGAATTTCTGCAGGTTTACATAACTGTAGGGGAATGAATTCAGGTGAATAAATGTCAAGTTGTATGTAATATGGTGATTATTTCCAAATTTGTAATTCTCAACACTTATTACAGAGAAACATTCGGCTAATAGGTGATTGTTTACAAATCAAGAAGAAAATATGGCCGTTTTGTATTTTTTTCCTTAAAATTATGCTCTCTTTTATTTCCAAATGTTTAAATTTTAGACAATTATGTATGACATGTGTAATATTAATAAAATATTAAATATTATTTATTTAAGTTAATAAATATTACGATATTATGAATTATTTTCTTTTATATTAATATATAGGTATAGATTCAAGAAAAAAAAAAAGTGAAATTTGCCACGTTTTGTCCATATCAAAATTCAAAACATTACAACGACATCGTTTTGGTGGACAAAACACTGAAGGTCTGAAGCAGAACGAATTAACGCTTTCGGCCATTCCCAACCTGAAGATTACAATCCCCAAATCTCCTCTCTTTCTCGTTCTCTCTCTCTCCGCACGCCGCTCAATCTCAATCCCCAGTCCTCAGACAGATATCGCCTCTCGCCTTTATCCTCCCTGTCTCGCTCTCCATCTCGCCTGTCTCCTCGCCGTCTCGCTCAATCTCAATACTCTGGCGCGCACACACCCATCCTTCTCCGTCACTCTTCCTTTCGGCTTTCTCTCTCGATGGAAGGAGATAAACAATCGACATCTGGGGTTCTTTCTTCACTCCAGTCGCTCTTTCTCTCTCCAGGATCTCAGGTTAGTTTTCAGTTCTTCAAAAACTTGAATTTTTTTCTTTCTAGTCCTTACGTGTTTTATAACCCATCACAAAATTGATGCTTTTTTCTTTGTTGACAGATCAGGGGTCGTCTTCTGTTAAGTTCTTAACCCCTGAGCAATTGCTTGGCAGTTAGCACCTGAAATAGTAAGTTTTTGTTCTTAATTTTTTCCCTTTAAATACGTGATTGGTGTTCTTGTTGAATTTCGTTGTAGGAATTTTATGACAGTCTTTGTATTTTAGTCCAGTTTTAAACTGGGTCGATGTTTGTTTTGAATGGGTTTTGTCACTTTAAGTCGAAGAAAAAAATCCTTCCAGAACCGAACCGTCCCGTTTTCTCCGTCCTAAAAGCTCAGAAGAACCGTCTCGATTTGTACCGAAATACGGCTCTTGTGGGGCTTTGGTTCGGTTCAGTTCTGGGAAAAATAGACTTTCGGTCGGTCCGGTATTTGGAGACCCGAACCGACCATGAGCACCCATTTGTGTGTTCTTTTTTTAAATGTAAAAGTAACCTATTTTTTCTTTTAAATTTAGTAACCTTTTTTTTTTTCTTTCCTAAAATTAAGACTACCCCCATCCTTTCATAGCAGTTTTGTGTACCAAAATTGTAGATATGGTTAGCGATATATAATGCAGAACAGTAAACTGAGATTATGTTAAACAAAATTGCTTCTAAATATATTTACACTATATATACCGTGCAATGTGGTATACCAAATTGTAGTATACCAAAATTATATAAGTGTGGCAAGAAATTTATAGTATATTTTGTGGCAATATAAACATAATATACAATAAATTTATCACGACAATAATCATCTAATAAACTTTCGGTATACCATTATATAATGTCAAATATTATTAGAAAATATGGCCTCTAAGTATATCTACATTACATCATGTGTTAAAATTAATAATCCTTAGCAAAAAAAATTATTTTGCTGGTGTTTTATGATTTGAATTGATATAATGGGCATGTTATCCAACTCCTTTGGGATTTGATCCATTTTTATGCCATCAAATTAAAGATGGGTATTTATGTATACATTCTTTTCCGGTGTGTAATGGTGTATTTGTTTTTTTGGTGTAAATGTGTATAAAGCCTGGCCCAAAAAAGCTAGGCTATATATATATATATATATATCAAAAACATTGAATAAACCTTTTTGTGGGAAATAAAACAAATTGAAACCAAAGAAAGGAATTGAGGAAGCAAGCACAGAAGCAGATCAGTGGAATCAGAATCAGCCAGTTACATAGTGTTTGGTATAAATGAATTCCTTAAAATTTAAAGTAATTCATTTGCAAATCTAAATTCTGGTGTTTGGTTTGTTTAAAAAAAACCAAATCCAGAAAGTGCAAATGAAGGAATTGGAAGTAATTTAAAAATGTTCATTTGCAAATCTAAGCTAAATAGATGTTATTTGCAAATGAATTTCATGCCATTTTTCTTTCGGACAATTTTATCCCTCTCTCTCTCTCCCCCTCCCTCTCTCTCTCTCTCCCCCCTCTCTCCCTCTCCCTCTTTTAATTCTAAAATAACGTACACATATTTTCAAAAAATATTTAATTATTTGATATTAAATTCATATTAAATAATTAAATATTTAATTTATATTAAATAATTATTTAAATAATCAACTAATAATTATTGTTATAATATTGTTGTCATAATTTTGATTAGTATTATAAATGTAAGGGTATTTTAGTCACAATATACAAATAATTCTAATTTTTAAGTCACACCAAACAAGAAATTTATTTACAAATGAAAAAATTAAAATTCTAATATATATTATACCAAACAGTTCAATTCATTTGCAAATTTAATTCCTTGTGAATTTTATTTCATTTCATTTACAAATGAAATGAAATCTATGTTCATTTCATACCACACACACTGTTCGTTACTCTTTTTCTTTTAATTTTGTCTCTCGTTGTCACTTGTTTCCAATAGTAGGGACAGAGAGTTCATTGGTTTCTGTTGATGAATGAAAAATTCACATTTGAAAGATAAAAAGAATATAAAGTTTCGATACTTGCTCTGTTTATGCATATTGGACTGTTCCATTTTTTGTGGGTATTTCCTGCTACTGATTGCGAACCTTTATTTTCTATTCTTTGGTTGAAATTGCTAATATTGGAATTGTGGGTTTTGACTTTGAGGTTCGATTGTAATATGTGTTGAGAATTTCTTGTAGGTCTTAATTGTAAGTGTTTACAGGAGATGTTTGTAGCTCCATTGTTTATTTCTGTATGTGTAATAAAGCCATATGAATATGAACAACAATTTTTTTTTTGTTTATGATAAGTATGAACAACAAATGGTTGGTTATTCTGTTAGTTGTAAATGTTTTAATGATTATGGTTAATTTTTACTTATGAGATTGATGTTGCAGTGAACATGGGTTCTCCTCCTCAAACCGAATTTGCTGATTTCAAGGAGAAGGTGAAGCGGACTGTTTATATTGAAAACCTGGCGCCTCAGGTTACCGCTGCAGTTTTAGAAAAGGCGCTGGATCAGTTTGGGACAGTCAAGAGTGTTCAGTTTCTTCCTACTTTTTCTCAGGCAAAGAATTGCTCTCAGTGTGTACTGGTGGAAATGTCCAGATCACAAGAAGCTAATGCAGTTGTCTCTACGGTAACAGAATTACCTTTCATGATTTCTGGGACGCCTAGGCCTGTAAGGGCACTTCATGCTCGGCCTGAAATGTTTGAAGATCGCCCAAGACCAGCTGGTAGAGGAATAAATTTCCGTTGGTTGGACCCACAGGACCCTGACTTCAACACCGCAAAAAGACTGAAGAGTCTAACGCTGAAGCACATAGCTGAATCATCATACTTGCTCAAGGTAATTATTCTGTTTTCTAGTCATTTATTGCTTGTATGTGCACATTGGATTAGACTTCAACTTTTTCTTATTGATTGCCATTGTTCATGTCCTTATTCTTTCTGAAGGACCAATTGGAGCGGCAAAGGAAGTTGGCAAAACAGCAGACAGAATCACTCAAAGCAAATAATAAAAAGCATGAGCTGATAGATGCAATCATCAATGACAGAACTGCTGAAAATTTGGCGAGATATTATGGCATGCAACTTCCAAATGATTCATAGGTTTTGTTTGCCCGCACTTTTAGATGTTGATGACCTTCTGTACAAAATACGCACTGTGATGCTTTTTACTAAAACAGATGCTTAAAGTCGGTTTTATTTTAAGGCTTTTGGACATGCATATGGATGTTGATCTCTTAACTTGCTTACATGCTTTGTAATTTGCTTAACTGTCTTCCTTGATAGATGGTTAAGAATTTTGGTAGAGCATAGCTTGTGAACGTTATTGATGGATTGTGTAGCAAATGTTTTCCATCCTGCTGGCTAATACACTTGGCCTTAATGCAAATGATGTCTTGTATGTAATTTCTTTTTCCGTTTCTGTAAATATTTTTCCTGTTTATAGTTTGTTTATATCTGCTCTGCCATAAGGAGATGGATGGGACTGCAATGAATGCTGTTGTTTGTTTCTGTCGGTTTCGTTGTACTTCTGTTAGTAACGGGAAATATGCATCAGTACTAGCGGAAGAATCGTCAAAAGATTATTGAGAGCTAAAAGGGACATTCTTGTAATGTAGTATGATTGATACAAGGAATAAGCAGGTGCAGGTTGGTGATGTGCTTTTGCTGAAGCATTGAAGAGGTGAATTATACTTTGCCTTGTAACTATAATGGTTTGGAGAGTACTACTGCGAATTCTTCCTTTGATGACTCTAATATTTTCTGCTGAATGCATATCTACCCGTTTCTTGTTCTGTAAATTGCAAATTTTCTCTCCATTCTGATCTCTGTTCCAGTGAACACAGAAGACAGAGATGTCATAGCATCAGAAGCTGCATTATCTTACTAAAATATTCCCTAAATTCTTGTTAAGGTTTTTTTTTATCCTAAGTCTCAGAATTGACGATGAATATTTAACTACTTGAACTAGTTTCAATCCTGCTTATTGAGGGAAAAAAATAAACTGCTTGGAGTGAATTGTATCATATGCAAATATAAATCCAGTTTTACTGTAAGATGCAGAGGGTAGAATTAGAATAAAGAATTTTTTTTACATACATTTGGTAGATGATTTTGTTCATAGATTAAATCAATCAGAATTATTATAAGTGTAGTAAAAATTGTCCTAGAATAAATAGACGTAAGTAATGAACTCTAAAAGAATTAAATCATTAAGCTTATTTTGATTTAATAAAATTGTTCTTTAACCAGTATGTAATAATAAAATTGTTGTGATGTGTTTGTATGTAACTGGTGTATTTGACAATAGGAGAGAGAGAGAGAGATAAATAGATTTGGAAAAGGCGTGAGGATCTGACCTCACCCCCTTATAGCCAATCAAAATCCTCCAATGTATTTCTCCTGATGACCTCGTCACTTCCTTCTTCACAAACTCCTTATCTATCTCACTCTCCTCTCTCTCTTATACACTTCCGTCTTCACTTTCCTCCATCAATACCATTACAACCCATCACATCCCCTTAATGACCTCTTAACTTCATCTCTCTCTCTCTCTCTCTCTCACATGGCCACCAATCATCTTCAATCCCTCAACCCTCTCATCAAGCTCCAACAGCAGTACTCCTCTGACACCTCCATTACCACCTCCTCCCTCTTCCTTAAACCACCCACTTCCGCCTCCTCCTCCACCACCACCTCCTCCTCCCTCTTCTTCTCCATATCTTCTAATGTCAACTCCAACATAACCTCCACCACCACCTTTGCTATATCTCCTACCACTTCCACTACAGCTTCAACTTCACAAAGTTCCAGTCTTGACCTCCTCCAACACCACCTTTCCAACCAAGATTTTCGCCAAGCTGATGAAGAAACGCGCCGGCTTCTCATAGTTCTTGCAGGTGAAGCAGCACAGAAAAGAGGGTATGTTTTCTTTTCTGAAGTTCAGTTCATTGCAGAACAAGACCTCAAAGCCATTGATGAACTATGGAGGCAGTACAGCAACAACAAGTTTGGTTACGGTGTTCAGAGAAGAATATGGCTACAAAAGGCCAACAAAGACTTCACCAAGTTCTTCCTCAAAGTTGGGTGGATGAAAAAGCTTGACACTGAAGTTGAGCAGTATAATTACAGGTCTTTCCCTAATGAGTTCATGTGGGAACTTAATGATGACACACCAGAAGGTCACTTGCCATTAACAAATGCACTTAGAGGAACACAACTATTGAAT
>CAODLS013107149.1:0-14959 GCA_948243855.1 Flueggea neowawraea | reverse complement strand
GTTCTCGTTTTCTGCCACAAGCATCAGCATCTCAAGGCGTTTGTCAAAAAGCAATGCACTCTCGTCTCTCTTGTCAAGTTCGGCGGCTCCAGCTTCAAGCCATTTCTCCCGCAAATCATCAAGAAGATTTCCTTGGTCTGTATTTACAACTGCCCCTGGAGCACTCGGAACAGTGGTGCGAAGGGACGAATCTCCAGAAGGTGAAGGCAATGTTAAAAGCATTGCACTGAACTCACGGGTTTCAGCAAATGTCTCAAAGTTGCAAGCTATTGTATCCAGACAGTACTCCCGCAACTTCACGACACCATACCTGCATAAGCAAGCTCAATTAAACAAGCCTGTAACCTAGTTCCAAATTCTCTTATTTGATCAACAGGTCAATTTATATTCATATAGAGAAACTAAATTCTAGTTGCTTTCATTTCTTGTGCATTTTCATGGCTTGGAAGCTTGATCTTTATGAAGTCCTAAATGATAGCGTGAATAGGATTCCACACTTTAAACTATCATGACCACAGACTGCTTAAAACTCATTCCATGGAATCAATAGAAGTACATCATTGAAGATTCCATGTTCTGAATTCATTATGAGTATCTTTAATAAATAGAAATGCATCTGGCAGATGGTTCAAGCATCATTGATATATGACCTCCCCCCAAACTCCAAATTAAATTAGGATCTCAAAAAGTGTTCAAGTTCAGAAATAAATCACAATACATATAAGTAATAAGGTAGTAAACAACAAGCAACTTACATCTCAGACAACATCAGCCACTGGCACAATTCTGCAGGTGAGACCGTTTCCAAATGTGGTAAAATTACATCAGCTACAGCACGCTTAAGGGGACATAATAGATATCTGGAAGCAGCATCAAGTAATTCCTCTGCCTGCTCAAACAATACAATCGGTATTGGTTAAATATTGTCACACCACAAGCTATTTTGATTGACATGTAAGTTACCTAGTCTGGGTCCAACTCCTTCAAACCATCTGCATACCTGAACAAGTAGAGGCCAAATTATATTCCATGAAACACTATAAAACAACATTATGATTCACTTATAGTGGTTCCAAGAATTTTAACTATAAGCACGCACAAATTAGAAGAAAATAGGGAACACCAACAACCAGCTACAGTACTTGTATAATCAGTGAGTGAACAATACGGCTAACAGAGTTCTGGGGAAAAAACGGCTAACGGTAAAACACTATCATTGAAAACGAAATCAATTAACCTTAAACATCTATAAAAAGAAAAAACACTCACATGTATTCAACCATTTTCTCAAAAGCCTCTATGCTGAAATCACGTTCTTCAAGACATGGAAGAGAATCACTAGGTAATCTGTTCTCCTGAAAATCCTTCATGTGGGACAATCTTGCCTTGAAGTATTCTGATCTTGATGCTAAAACCACTTGATGACAGCAAAAAACTTTCTTATCAACTCTTATACAGACATCCGCATGATCATCTACTGACTCACACATCTGCACTGCACCAATTGAAGTTGCTAACCAATCCAAATCATTATCTATGTTTTGTTCCACGGTTGACTTCATTAGGGAAGTTTCAAGCATGCGATGCAAGGCAGCAGGAAGCCTGTCTTCCTCAGGAAGTGACAGACCCTGCAGGATATATCTTTTCTGAGAGTTGTCCAAATCTCTCAGAGATTTGTGCTCCGCATATTTTTGATGAATCAATTCTTTCTCAATAACTCTCTGTAGTGATTCACATTTGCATACTTTGCAGATTCTAGCAAAATCTTCCATATCATCTACTGCAATCTCTAGTCTGTCAGAATAAAAGAATTGAATGAGACTGTAAAGAGCAGGATAAGACAACTTTTCAAGCGCAAATCTCACTTCATTGCGATCTCTCCAATCAGTTTCAAACTTTCTTTTAAGAAAAGGTGACCGAGCACTTAATATGACTCTGTGAGCTTCAATAGGCCTACCTTGCACAAAGAAAACCACATCTGGAGGGAAATTATTGGAGTGAGAAATCCCACTGGATGAAACAACTGCTCAATTGAGTCATAAATCAAGTGTCAAATCCATGTTGTTCCAGGAAGCCCATAACTAACAACCAAATATGAGTTGGTTATGAACCAACAAAAGGGAAACATTCAGGACCATGCAAAAAATTTAGGAATTTATAACGTTCAAAAGGTTCATAAAAGGCACCCCAGAACTTATTCATAAAAGAAAGAAGTTTTATGAGTTTCGTAAGACAAGTTTCACAAGACAACAGTAATATAATCTTAAACTTTAATTTCACAATCACAACCCACAGCAAGAAGCAAACATCAATGTTTTTGTTACTATGACATAATTTACTAAGATATCCTATTAATGCATAATGTCAACAATCCAGGACCATACCAATAGTGAAAATCCACTTAATATCATCTTGTCAACAATTTCCAACACAAGTGGGACACCTAATTGCTTCATTCACTACCATTTAACTCACCATTGCAAGTTTCCAACTTTGAAATTTTAATTTACCTTCTCAAACAATCCATGTCAAAGTATCATCAATCCACATTTACCAAGACAACTAACAAAATTTCTTTGTTCCCACGAATACTTAAAAAAATCCATTCTACATCATGCATTTACAACATTAACTGTAAAAACTGCGATCATAAGCAAATCCGCAATATTCCACATGAATGTGAGATCACAAAATCGTAAAAACTGTATTAAAAAGGGCGTAAATCTTTCTCAACTTTACAAGTGGCCTCACAAATTCACTCGGGACATAGTCAACACTATTAACCCAGAAATGAAGTATCATTCTATTAGAATTCAGAAAGCTAAATACTTTACTACATTCAACAGTTTTCAGTTTATCACTCAATAGAGAATAACTAAAAAGGCATGCGTTTTAACAACAAAAAATGCTTATTTACCTGAAAAACCATTCGCAGCAACTTCCAGATACTCCCTATTCCGTTCACACCCAAAAAAGTCTCTCTAAGCGCCGCCTGCAACGGCCCCAGCGGACAGCGGTGGTGGCCTCGCCTCGAAAGCCTTCAAAAGCTTCCTAACCTTCAAATTCAATGACGCATAGTGACACCTGTCACCATCAAACGTGTGCTCCGAACATATCGCTCCGCTCTCCAACAGCATCCTCGCCGCGTCGAGGTGGCCGGCCTGGCAAGCATAGTAGGGAGCGACGGAGTCCCACCGGTCCGCGCGTTGACGTTAACTCCGGACTCGAGTAACTTACTCGGAGTAACTACTTGAGCCGGCCGACGTCGCCGGCACGTGAGGCCTCGAAGACGTCGCCGTTTGGGACTGTTTTGAGGGAGAGAGGCAGCGAAGTCGGAGGGGTCTAGGTCGATTTGGTCTAAGTCAAGTTCGGTTAGGTCCGGTGGTTGGACAGGCTGGGTCGTCGATTCGGGGCATTTGTTATCGGATCGATGTCGGCGGGTTGGAGGAGGAGGGAAAGATTTTTTGTTTTGCGGTTTACATATATATGTACGATGTGATTACTCATTACTACGTTTGTTGAGTGGTAAATTATTTCCTTAAAGATTTTAATGGGGAACAAAACAAATAACAATTTTTATAATACAATATTAATTGAAAATTTTAATAAAAATAAAATATAAAATAAAATATTTACAAATATAGTACTTTGACTGCGTGTTGGTTACGCTTTGATCGGGTTTTGACCAAATCATTTAAACCATTGAGAAAGAGTACAATTTGAGTACAACCCGAGTATAGAGTACAATTTGAGTACATGTGGAGTACAACCCGAGTACAGAGTAATGTTATAAATGCTCTGTTTATCAGCAAAGACCGAATACATGTGGAGTACAACTCAAATACAGACCGAGTATGGTGAGCACACAACATATCTAAGACTTATTAATTACACAAACAAATGTCTACAAAAACGAGTACAATAAAAGTACAAATTGAGTACAAAATGAAAAAATGATATTAAAACATAGATATTAGAAATTGGAAGTTTAGTATTTTTAATAACATAATAAAATTACAAGTACAAAGCGAGTACATTCACTAAAAAATGATCACATAATGAGTACAACATGAGTACATTCACTAAAATTCGGTCATTTAATTGTGTTATTTTATTCTATTCACTTTGATGTTGTTTAGAATTTTGTTCAAATAATTAATAAGTTGTGGGTATTGTTTTAAAATTATGAAAATAATGCTCCAATTATGAAAATAATGCTCCAATTTCAGATCTACCACGACATATCTCTCCCTATCTTTTTGCAATTTCAGAAACCCTAGTCGTCACCCTTTACAAACACGTCCTCTTTGTCTCTTGCTCTCCTGGTCATCATCAGTCGCCTCCTCTCTCTCCTCTGGCTGAATCGCCACTTTGCTCTCTCTCTCTCTCTCTCATCTTCGCGGCCTCACTCCGACTTCGCCTCTTATACTTCTTTGCCGTTCACTGTGACATGGTGAGATCCTCAAACGTCGATGTTCACATCGGCATGGTGAGATGGCGAAGGAGAATGTCGAAGAGCGAGCTGGAGGAGAAAGATCGATCGCGACATGGAGAGAAAGTTGTGGTGTAGGAGAGGGAGGGAGAGATGGAGATAGAAACAGAAAGTTGTGGTGGCAAAAGAGGTGGTGGGGATTGCGGAGGTGAAGGAACACAGGGGGTGGTGATGGTGGTGGTGGTGATACTGAAGAAAGAAAGAGACATGCAGAGAAAGAGAAGTGACGCATGTGATTTTGAGAAAGGAAAGAGAAATTGATATTGGGAGAATATAAATTGTAATATTTCTGAAATGTAAATTAAAATGTATTATAAGAGAACATATAATCCTTACGCGTCGTGTGTGAAAAGAAAATGACAAAAGAACACATAGGGTGTAATTTCCTCAAAAAAAAATTCATTAGCAATTAAAAAAAGAGGAAATTACACTATGGCTTCCTTTTACAATATAATTTCACATTTGAAGAAAAGAGACGTTATATTTTCTACAATCAAACATTTTAATTTTAATTTCTCAACTATATTAATATATATTTTTAGAAATTATTTTCTCTCTCCTCTCCTCTTCTCTTCTCTTCTATTCTCTACTGTGTTTCTTGATCTTCTGTCACCGATCATCTCCTCGTCCATGTCGGTCTTCCTCCTCGGTGCTCCTCCTCCTCATTTGTTCTCTGTCGCGTCTGTCGCAACAAAGAGAAGAAGGGCGCAGCGGCGAAAGCGAGAGCGCTGTACGAGATCGAATCTGTCACTGAAAGTTAGAGCAAAGAGATGGTCAAAAGGTCAATTTTAGACATTTTTTATATTGAAATAAAGCAATACCCATTTTGTATACATTTTAAATTTTTATGCATCCCTTTAAAAAATTCATTCATGCTGATAGAGTAAATGCAAACTCCATTAACATGCGTTACTTTAAAAAAAACAATAAATCAAAACCGATATAATAGTCATAGAATTATAAATTTTTGTATTCAATCTTGACCCTATCATTTGACCTTAATGATATGGTTGTTACTAGTCATTTGGCATGATTAATTTTTTGCAAAACCTATGTTGTCTTTACATATTATGGTCCTAATTTTTCTTAATGAGTCATTTTAATTGATCTAGGGAAGATAGATAAATGGCGGACCGATTTAACTAAACCTTCCACCGGCTCATTCTCAAAGTCTTCCAAACATAGACATTCTTTCTTAGAGATAAATTAGACGAAATCATGCACTATGTCATGCATCTTGAACCACTTTATTTGACCATCCTGGTTTCTCGTAAAATTTTGAAAGAAAAAGCGTGCACTTAGATTTCGAAAGTGCTCCTTTGCAAACATTTCCATGTCTTTGATTTTTGTCTTCTTAAGATAACCTTGAGCCATCCACATTTTGATAAGATCATGTTTTTCAATTTCAAAATCCTTGGGAAAGCAACTGCAACAGGACAAACACTGCCTCTCAGCAGGGATAATTCTCGATAGCTTAACCACAGAGGCGCAAACAAATGCTTTGCAATCTCAGCTTCTTCTACTCCAAGTTGCCATATCTTACTGTCCAAAACACTTTGTCACTCTTGCCTAGAAACTTTGAAACGTAAAAGACCTCCAAGAGCCCTTGCAGCAAGAGGCAAACCCTTGCACTTGCTTCCAATTTGCTTACCGATGTCTTGCAACTGCAAAAGATCTTCCGCTGTCATCCCGGACAATGCAACTTCATTGCATATTATAGACCAACATTCCTCCTCGGACAAATGTCCTGGTCGGAAAATATTGGAATCTACGCAGCTCATAACTTTAGCAACAGTATTCTTACGAGTGGTTACCAAGATTGTACTTCCTGGTAATCCACACATAAGTGCAGCTTTCACTTTTTTCCACTTATTTGGATCTTCATTCCAGACATCGTCTAAAACTAGCAAATACTTTTCTCTACCAATTCTATTTTTGATGTCTTGCACCATCGTTTGCAATTCAGATTCACCTGAACCCCTTAGACATTCCAAAATTGCTTTCGCAATCTTGATCTCGGCAAAGGGATCCGAGACACACACCCATATTCTCTTTTTAAAAAGATTTTCTACACTAGCATTATTATAAGCTAGTTGTGCGTGTGGTTTTTCCCAGGCCGCCCATTCCCACAATACAGATGATTTGAGGAACAGGTGCATCACTGCTGGCACTTAGCAACATCTTAATTATTTCTCTTTCTTCTTCAACTCTTCCTTTCACCTCCATTATATTAATTTCAGAAATGGTAGTTCTTTGATGGACTCGTTCGCCAAGCCCAGCGCCCTCGTTGGAGACAAGGTTGTACTTATTTCTACGGTTGGCAATCTCATTTAATTGTCTATCCAGATCTTTGATCTTACGAGCAATATCATGACGAAGACCACTTTGACAAATGCGAAAGCAACAAGAGGAGATGAAAGTGCATACCTTCCCCTTAGCATCAGCATTCATCAGCATGGCTGACCTCCATTCATGAAGCACGTCATCAATGTCGTAAGATATCTCCTTGAGATCAGCCAACCAAAGCCTGATGCTGGCATCCTTCAATTGCTTTTGATCTGCATCGGCAAGCACAGCTTGGATGGCCTGGAAATTCTTCATGAGATTCTTAACTTGGTCTTTCACTCCCACAACAAGTCTCACCTCTTGGTTTAGCTCTTCAATAGGCACAGCAATTAGCTGCTCCACGACTTTGGACACAATAGCTTCAGGAATGAATGCCATATTGGGATTAAGGTGGAATGAAGAAAGATTTAAGAAAATTTTCTTTTCCAAAGTAGGATTTGGTTGAGCGGAACAAGAAGAGTGGATATTTATCGGCTAAAAAGCTTGATTACCACTGCATTTCATGATTCTTGATTAATCAATAGGCAATAGCTGGCCTAAGGTGACTGCTTTAAACAGAATCGAATTTTTCCTTTTTTCCCTGAAAGAAGGAAATTCATTGCTTGGAAAGTAGAAACGTGTGGGGAAATTTTCAAATCTCAGTGTCTTAGTCAGTTCAAAGAGGTTTGGTTTACAATACGAGATGGAAGCAGCTCCTGGAAGTCATTCCCCTCCCTTGGAAGCTATTCATAAAGTAATTAGCATAAGTTGAATCTTTAAACCCACATGTTAATTTTCTAAAAAATGATGAAAATATATTCAAGATTCTTTTCAAAGCAAAGATTCTTTGTTAAAAATCCTATAATTATTTATTTAGATATTACAAAATATATCTGCTAAAAATCTGTACAAGACTTGTTCTCGTGCAAAACCCATTGGTCACGAACGGTCATTTCTGGGAAGTCCACAACGTGATATTGCAAATATATTTATTTAAATTATTTTTATTAAACTACATTGTAAATATATTTAACATCGTAATATAAATTAACTTTTGGCAAGTAGACTTTTCTTACTCGTGATAATTTACAAGAACCACATATATTAAAAGAATGGGCCTTCAACTTATTAGTTTTAACAAGTTTTTAACTAAGTAACGGATAAAAGAATCTAATGAAAGGAAAAAGATTAAATGATCGAAATAAATATTAAAAAACAAATAAATATTAAAAATATTAAATGATCCAAAATAGTTAATAGACAATGACTTTCATGTAAAGTCGTACTAAACAGTATAAAATAACAACTGAAAAAATTATCAATTAAAACATTATCACTTCAAAATTTTCAAGTAAACAAACATTAAAAAAACAAATTATATATAGTTATCTATTTATATATACTACACATATAGTGGCTTAAGAGCATTACAGAAACCAAAAGTTCTACCTCCAAAGCCATTTTTATAAGTAGTATAGATATAACTAGAAATATTAACAGGCACGTTGCACGTGCAATAATTTAAATTATTTTTATCTATAATAAAGAGTTTTAGTCCGTATTTTTACTCCAATGCTCTACACTTTTTATTTTTAAAAATAAGATGGAAAGTATGATTTACTAGTAAAAGCTATAGAGGCCAAATAACTCTTTATCTTAAATCTCATTAATTAAAGTTATATTTCCCATGTATAAAAGTTTGCGAAAGTCATTTTTTAATTCTTATTTTTGCCGATTCCTATGTTTGATTTACTTTTTCAAAATATTCAAATCCTTCATTTACGAATGAATGAATTGTTTTAGTTAATTTTATTTATTTACAAAGGTAGGATTTTTAAATGAATTACAAATTTTTATTAATTTAACAAAATTATCTTTCAACACTATCAATCTATCATTTAAATATCAACTATAAAGACATATTTGTAAATAAAAAATAAAAAATTATAAATTACTACTCATTTTAAATACAAAAAGTACTTACAAATAAAGAATTTAATAAAAATCTATATGTATTGATTTATTTTCAAATACAATCCCTTTTATCACAAATGTAAATAAAAATTCTTTTCATATGAAAGACTAACTGTCATTCTAGCTATCTTGTCCCTGCTTTTGCCCAAAGGCCTGGCATAGAAGGATTCATTCACAAAGGGTAAATGACCAAAGCCCATTCATCATCGCATCTCTGATTTTGCATCAAGACTCGCTTATCTGGGTTTGTATTGTTATTCATCCTCTTCTTCTTCTTCATTATTATTTCTGTAGACTTCATTAGTTGGTTTTGGAGATTATTTTCATTTCTTCAATGCTTAATCATCACCATTGATAGAAATTCAGTATGGGTCTTTCTTGTTTTATAAATGAAATTTTCATCTACTTTGATTTATGGGTCTTTCTTCAATGTTTAATCATCACCGTCGTAAATATGTGTCTCTCATCTTCCACACAATCATTGCTCCATCTTCCGAAATTACGACCCCGTCGAGTCAGTCCAGTAAGCTTTAATTTATTTGGGGTTTTTAGTTGTGGCTATCTTATAAATGAATTTTACATCCACTTTGATTTCTTTTGATTCAGAGTTAAGATCAAGAAGGGATATATGAAAAAGTATCAGTTCGGCTTTAAGCTACCGATCTTCAAGAGTCAAGACTCAAGTGTCTGGTATTTTTTCTGTTCATTGTTTTTTTCTTCAAGTCACTTAGTTTTCCTTTTTTATGCATTTTTCCTAGGGATAACTCTTTCTTATCATTATTTTCAATGTTTAAATTTGAAAGTTAACTTTATTTAAATCAACGTTAGATTTGATGGTTGTTTGAATAAAACAGTGGCTTTGTTGGTTGAGATTGCCCAACCTTCCCATTTCTGAGTTGGCGGAATAAAACAGTGGCTTTCTTCGTTTATTTGAAATTCTGAACTTGATTTTGCCATGTTGGCAGGATGTAGTGCAAAAAATCAATTTGGTTCAGAGAAGTTAAGCAGTGAATTACGAGCTCATCGTGAATATGTAGCAACAATTTTAAGTTATCAGTACATGATAGATGGACTGTACAGTTTATGAGTGTGAATTTAATTGGGCTGATGAATCTAATTGATATCTGTAGCCCCTGTGAAATCTGAGTTGGCTGAAAATTTTGTCTTGCTTTGGAAATTTTGTACTGCAGAATTTTTTATTGTTGCAGAATTTTTGTATTGCAAAAGCATGTGTTGCTGCAGAATTTTTGTGCTGCAGAATTAGTTGCAATTATTAATGTTGCTTGATGCTGGTTTTCATATCGGAGCTTAAATCGTAGTTAAATATAGCAGTGACTTAATTTCACAGCAAGAAGATAGATGAATGTTTAACAGAAAGAGATGGAGTTCTCTGGCAAATAGAAGTGAAAATTGGTGGGGTAGCAAGAGATGGAGTTCTCTGGTAAAGCTTACAAAACAAAAAAAAAGGAGGGAGAATGACTAAAACAAGTGGGGGGGAACTAAATACGTTTAACAGCAAGAGAGAAAAAAAGGAGGGAAGAATTGTAAAATTTAAAGTTGTATAGAAATTCACAAAATAAAAGTTGAATATAAAGAATAGCATTGGAGACCATACATAATTCACTTTTTATAATTAATTGCATTTTTTTTAATTTTAAGGCTTAAAAATTTTAAATAGTACGAACTATAGTCGTTTTTGCACTTGTGATGTAACCTTTCAAAAATAACTCAAAGTAACATAATTTATGTATTTTTTTGCATTTGTAGCACCAAAATTAATTTTCATAAAAAAAATATAAAGAGCATTATTAGAGATGTTATAGTTCGTGCTATTTAATGTTATTTAACTTTATTTTAATTAAAAATTACTTATAAATATAAAAAATATTATTAGAGATGTTCTTATAAGAGTATCTCAAATGTTTTCTTTTAAATTTTTAAATTTTTTATTTTTAAAGAATTAACACAAAAAATAAAATTTTAATATATTTTTTATATTTTAAATTTAAATTAAAAATTAATTTTAACTCTCCAAATTTAAATAACTAAATTTACTCTTTATTATTTATATTATTAATGAGATTCATATTTTTATAATATTTTTATCTCTTTTTTATTTTTATTCTATTTTTAAAAAATAATATTAAAAATAATTTTTATTTTTACTCTATATACTTAAATATACTTTTTATTTATACAAAAATATATATATAAAAAAGTAAAGACCGGTGGTTACTGACTGAATTTGAGGGGAAGAAGAATCACATGGAGTGGAGCCGCAAACTTGATGAGAAGAATCCCATGGGCAGATGTCGTAGTTGGAATCACTGCCACTTGTCTGTGGGTGAACACTTCGGAAGTATGTAAATAGCAATCCAGGACAGGGTCGGGCCGCCTGAGGCCAGCCATGGCGCAGGACAGCGACGGCGAGAGATTCAAAGTCTGTGGGCTCCGAAAAAAAATTGGAGCAGTTAGGGTTTTCAATATGAATTTGAGGTGAAGAAGAATCACATGGAGTCTGTTTCACTCAAAACTGGGTCGGTTTCAGAAAAGAAGTTTGTCACGGTTTCGTAGGCAACAGTTTGCAAATCTATTAAGCAGCGCTGGTTGGGGATTCACTGGCTTTCGGGTTTCAATAACGCTCTTCTTTCAAAATTGGCGTGGAGTCTTTGCACACTCCAATCTCCAGTCATGATGTTTCTTCATTCTCGGTTTTTAGGGAAGCATCTCACCCCCGAACCGTATCTTACCTCCTCTCTTAAATATGTGCTTGACAACCTTTTAGATGATGCAAAATGGCTATTGAGTGGTCACTCGGATTTGGACTTCTGGCATGAAAACTGGCTGGGTAAGCCTCTTGTTGAAGTCCTTGACGTCCCAACGAAAGCACGAAGACTGTTGCATAACAAGATCTTTGATTTCTATTCTAACGGTTGGAATCTGCCTTCTATGTTTTCCTTGGCTTACCCGCAACTGTCTTCTCTAATTCAGGAGGTTCGGCCCTGTGCTTTGATACAAGACCGTTTGATATGGATGGGGAGTCCAACTGGCACGGTCTCATGCAAGGATCTTCTGCATTCTAATGTCCCCTCAGGTCCGGGTCTTCCATGGGGCAAGTGGATTTGGAAGCATTTTCTGCCACCGTCAAGATCAGTATTTTGTTGGAGACTTTTTCATGACCGCATTCCCATCGATGATATGTTACGACGTCGAGGTATGATTCTGGTATCTTCCTGCAAATTATGTGGCATTGCCTACGAGACTGCTGACCACATATTCGTCGATTGTTCTTATGCTCAACGTATCTGGAAAGCCGTGGGCAATGTATTTGAGGTTTCCTTGTGCTCCACTTCACTTATCAAACCGGTGGATATTCTTTTCAAGGCCATGGCAGCTCCTTTTGGATCGTAGCTCAAAGCCCTTCTCCAAGCTGTGGTTATTAGCACTTTTTGGGCCATTTGGTATGCCCGGAATCAAGTGGCATTTGAGGACCATTTTATTTCGGTCTTTGCCACCATTAGATGTGTTCTTCATGCCACCCACAAATGCAATATATTCAGAGTGGGGACTATGAATAATTCTCAACAGGAATTGCTCATTCTCCGGAGAGTTGGCATCATGGGCATTACTTCTCAGGCTCCAAAAATTATTCCAGTCAAGTGTTGTCCTCCACCACCATCTTGGATTAAAATCAATTCTGACGGGGCTTCCATGGGTACTCCTGGAACTGGTGGCGCGGGTGGAGTTTTTCGCACTTATCGGGGCATTGTTAAAGGTTGTTTTGCTGTCCCTTTGACTGACTGTTATGCCTTTGAAGCTGAATTATATGCTGTCATCTATGCGGTTAACCGGGCTCATCATTTTGGTTGGGATCGGATTTGGATTGAAAGTGACTTCAGGTATGTGGTTAATTTACTGAAATCACGGAGCTACTCGGTGCCACGGAATCTTTTATCTGACTGGTCGCTGTGCTTGTGTCAATTAGCAAACATGCATTTCATGGTTTCTCATGTGTTCAGGGAAGGAAATACCGTGGCCGACAGACTTTCTAAAGCAGCCCTTCATGACCGCACAGAGTAGTGGTGGTTTAATACTCCTGCTTTCTGTCTCGATTTGGTTGAATTCAATGGGCAAGGCAGAGAACATTTTTGTTTTGCCTAAGTTTTATTTTCTTAGTTTTTTTATTGCCCCTGCACTTTGCATTTGGGTTGTATAACTTATTATTCTATTTTCTATCTTCTTAATAATATTGGGATAGGAAAACAAAAAGGTCGCACTGAAGGTGCCAACCTAGTTGGAATGTCTGGGCTGCGGTCAACCTAGGCCTTTCACTAAAAAAATAAAATTAAAAAAATATTCAGTCAGTAACTGCCTCTCTTTCTTCTCTCAGTATTGAAGGTACATTAACTGATTGGATTTTGGATAGTGGAGCGCCTGATCATATGGCTTGTTCTTTATCTTGGTTTTCTGAGTTACATCCTGTTGATGATGTGTATGTTAATTTGCCAAACAAATCTATTGTGAAGGTCACTCACATAGGCACTGTTAAACTTACTTCCTTGTTCTAATGAATGTGCTTTTTGTGCCTCATTTTACTTATAATCTGATCTCGGATAGCAAGTTCACTGCTACTGGTTCTTGTTGCTTGCTATTTCACAATGGCATGTGCTTAATTCAGGCCTTTTCACCATTGATGATGATTGGACAAGCTAGACAAAGACATTGCTGGTATCATATGGTCTTGTCACATTCCACAGTTGCAGCTCATTCTGTTTCTTCTTTGAAGACTACCAATTTATGGCATTCACGTTTGGGGCATTTGTCCAGCAACAAAGTTAAGGAAATTGCAGCTTTTGATCCTTCTGTCATTGATGATCATTCAGTACCTTGTGATTACTGTCATTATGCCAAGCAAAGAGACTTACTTTTCCACTTAGTTCTGTTACTAGTCGACTTTTTGAATTGATACACGTAGATAGGCTTATGTCAGTTTCTACTTCTTCTCATCATCGATACTTTCTTACTATCATTGATGATTATAGCGTATATGTACTTGGATATTTCTTTTGATATAGCATTAATGATTATAGCATCAACCAATAATGTTGTCAATCCTATTGAGACTACTTATATGAACAATGGATTCAAACAAATATGGCATAGCTGGGAATATAAACTGCTTAAATGTCCTAGAGTTCGGCTTGTAAGATAATAGAGCTTCGCTATTGCACTCTAACAAGATCTCGCCATTTTTCAGAATGCATAAGACTAGCATTTGATAGATGACGGTTCGTGCTAACAAAGTGGCAGTATTCTCTGGAGTCATGATCCAAATCTTTCGGCAGGTCAACTCCAATGCTAAATGTGTTGATCCAAGAATCCTTCACATTGTATTCTTTCATAATCCATATTTCACGCTGAAAGCATCCGTAATGAATAACTAAAGAAAGACAGCCTCTTAGAATCACCAAGTGAGACTGATGCGTATCAGAGCAAGTACAATTAGGCACTGCAACTTCGCGAAATTGTTCATCTGCCAAGTCGAATGAAACAATCACTTGAAGCAGCTTAGTTGATCTGTCTCTGCAACTCAGCCAGTGCAGCCTTCCATTGACCAAAGCACGCGATGGCTTTGTTTCAAGCTGGTACGATACTTGTCCTATGTTTCGCCAAGTGCAGCCGCCAAGAGTGAAAATTTGAACCTGTGATTGTCGCAAAAAATATCTTCTGGGATGGTTGCCTCCGTCTTCCTTCCTGTAATAAACTATCCGAATCACCTTATACTCGTTTTTTGTTGGAAGAAAACCAAATCCAAACACCACAGATTCTTTCACCGAAAACTGTTCTGCTTTCAGCAAGTCTCTGCATTTCCTGGTAAAGGGATTATACACATAGACTATATTTTTGCTATTTGAATCACATAAGCATAGCAATCCATTACAAGAGCCTAATACCTTGAACTTGGGAATCTTAGGCACCTGTATCTTGGCTGCTATCTCCTTATTTACGAGGTAAAGCTGGTTTTCTACAGGAGAGTCAGAATGTAAAATCAGACATGGATCATTCTCAGACATTCTTGACAAATGCAAACTAAAGAAAAGAGGGGTGCGTATTAATTCATGCCACAAACGGCATACCAACTTGGCTTGCAATAAAGAGATTATAGAA
>CAODLS013106979.1:0-14255 GCA_948243855.1 Flueggea neowawraea | reverse complement strand
TGATACCACTGAAGAAATCTAGCTACCCGTTTAACAAATAAACAATATATAATAGTAGGTTCGAGTTACCTATCTCGATTCTTACAGAAGTTCGACCCAACCAGCAGCAGAAAACAAAGGTCAGGATCGGTTCTATGTTGGTCTCGCGAGTAAACCACGGTCCGGTTGGCAACGGGAGTGCTCGTCTGTTTCGTAGCCTAGATGCCACACGGATCGACCTCTGCATGCTATTGAAGCATGGTGGAAGGAGATGGATGGAGAGAAAGAGAGAGATAGAAGAAAGAAGGAGGAAGAATGGTGGAGGGAAGAAACGTTCTTTCTCCCCCTATTTTCTTTCCTTTTTTTCTTTTTCTTTTCTCTTCCTTTTTCCCATACACACACCCTTCTCTTTTTCCCATCTCTTATTTATATGCATCCAAATGGGCTTTGCTCATTTGACCCATTATGGGCCCAATGGGCCTTGCGAGCCCAACTCTATTGGGCTTACCAATTAGTCTCGGTCTACGGTCTCAGTTCACACATTGACCCACCGAGTTCGGTTCACCTATAATGGACGGACCGCTTTTCCCAACAAGTAGTTTTGGGATTTTATTATTCTGACTTATGGGCTAATTTAATTATTATATTAATTGAACATAAATTCTACTGTCCTCAGCTTTGGTGAATCCTAGCTAGTCATATTTTTAACTAAAATACAATAATCTATAATTGAGATATTAATTAAGGCACTGCTTAGTTTTTCAGTTTAAACGTTAGCTGAGACTAATTATGCTATAAGGTTTAAATATTGAGGACACCTTTTGTTTATAAATCATTTTAATTTTTCCTACCAGAATTGAACACACAATCCTTTTAGTACTGGATAGATACTAACCATGATAATTTTTTCTGCGTTAATCAGTAGAACAAACTTTGGTCATTAGAAGTTGGTTGTAACTAGTGCAAATAGGAATTTTATATACAAAATGTTTTTTGATAAAATTAGAAAAAAAGATTTACAGATAATATGGTCCAATAAATTAATTAACACTGATTTTTTTAAAAAAAAAAAGACGTAACAGATCTGGATGAATCTAATGCTTTTTTATCTTTTATTTATTTTAATTTTTTCTTTCGCTATAATAGAAAAAATAATTTTAGTAACTCTTTTATTAGATGTAAATATCTCAAATAACTTTATTCTTCATTATCCAGGCCTTTATTCCATACATTTGAAGTCTTTATCGTCTTTACTTTTTTTGTTTTTATATTTCTTGTCTCATCTTCCGTTAATTCTCCAATTGCTTTGTCCAAATATTCGTTATAAACATTTGTATCAATTAGGCTATTTTTTGTGCATGTGCATTGCAATGTAATTTTATAATATTAGATTAACCATTTTTAACACGTTAATTTTAATGATAAATATAAAATATAACGCACAATATAAAATAAAAAAATTGATCAATTTCTCAGTATGTTAAAAAATTTCATCAATTTATAGCAAATTGTATTATGACTAATAATTTCGTTGTTGATCTTTATCTTAGTACATCTCTCCCTGATTAATCTTACATACAATAACTGTTATATTATTTTTAACAATTTTAAATATATGAATTATTATGCTATATTGTACAAGTAAACTTAATTCTATTTAACATAAAGAAAATTCTGTATAACGAAATTGATAAAAAAAACTTACAAACTATTAAGATACAATATCTTAGACGATAAAATAATAAAACTAAAATATTAATATTGTAAGAAACAAATAATATCTAACATAAATAAAAATTGATTTTAAAAATTATTAAAAAATTAATTCCATAGGCAGAGAAAAATTTTAAACAAGTAAAATTATCAAAATAATAAAAATTTAGAAAATTCCCTATTTAGATGAAAGGACTTTACAAAATTATAAGTATATTATAAAAAATTCAAATATAATGTTGTATATAGGTGAAATTAAATTTAATAAGAAAAACTTTGAGAAACAAATAATGCCGTTGATAAATAACACATTCTAGTATTTGATAAACCTCTAATCCCAATATGGCAATTCAAGAAAAGGATAAATTGGATTTCTTGTTAAAAGTTAAAATCTTCATAAATCTTTTTTATATATTTTGAAAACTAAAACAGTAGCTCAGTCCAAAACACAACCACACAAGAATTAAATAAAAGAGAGTAAGGGAGAGATAATCAAAACCTAGACTTGGGTCATTGCCGAATAAAACGGACTTGCATGGCATACGTATTGTACTTGGATAATTTTTTATCTATTAGATTGATTGTCTATATATTTTACCATTATATAATGTTTGATATATGTTAGGTTCCTCATTGAGTTGCGACTCATATAAAGCGCACAATTTTTCCCATTTATCAGCAGGTTAGCTTTTAAGCCGATTTGCAGGCTAACTTTTGAGCCAATTTGCAGGCTTTTACATAAAGCGACATGATAGAGGTGGGGATGCCACGATCACTCTCTCTCTCCTTGCCACTTGTGCATATAGGGTTTTAAGAATGAGATCTTCATGGCTCATCACATAGCACTTTCGTTTACCAAAATTGGCATGTACTATATGACATATTTTATGTTTACGAGTTTAGTTTTGTTTGCGAACATCTTGTTGTGACTCTTTTGCTAGTTTGTATATTTGTAAGTATTGTTATATGCCATAGATCATACGAGTGTGAATTATATGAGTATGGGTATCACACTTATTGTAAACGACCAACCTCTTATGGCAAAAAATGGAGTTTATTCATTTCGATGTAAAACATCCGAGATTGTGACTGATAATATGTTAGAAGATATTTCAAGTTTATAATATACCTGAAGAGAGTCAAGCCGAATGTGTGGCTATGTTTCTCACTGAGAAACCAAATATCTGGTTTTAAGATCGAAAGGAAGGTAGATCTATGTCAAAGTGGGATGCGTTTGTGGAGGATTTGTGTTGTAGTTTGATGAATACATAGAAGCTAACATTGTTAAAGAGTTTCACAAGCTTAAACAAATGGATTGTGTAGAATATTATTAGGAAAGTTTGAAGAACTTAAGTATTTAGTGAGGAAGATGACTATTGGGCTAACAGAGGACTATTTGGTGAAAGTATTTGTTGGGAGATTGTAAGAGGAAACAAATTGTGTTGTCAAGAGATGACCATTGGGTTTGAAATTCTACAGATTTTCCAAAATTTTGAATTTGATCTTGTAAAATTGACGAATCTTCGCGTCCATTTGGCTTTACATGCATAACACCAATTGTTAATGCATTTCGAATTCCAACAGATCTTCAATTTTATGCCAGTTGAGTGATAGTATCTCTCACAACGCGAAACCGAATCATGATCGACATACGAGACGATCCAAACTATAACTCGGCTTGTCCCGCGTAAGTCTCGTGTCACGACCCATTCCCGGGACCATGACCGGCTTGCTAGGCGAACCGTCTATAGGAGCCCGATCCATCTCGCACAAGCCTCATAGGATCATAAGCTCTACCCATTCATTTATTCATAACATTTGTGAAAAAGCATATATAATTATATGAAAATAATATTTATCGTATATATATCTCAAAATATAATATATGAAAATATATACAAAGCGATCTAATCGCAAAACAATATATCAAAGTCAATATACAAACCCTATAACCCTACATCAAATCAGAATGGAGCATCTACATCAAAGAAACGTAGCCCGGCAAAAAGGGCGCTACTAATAAAAAATATCTTTGTGTCCCACTGGGCTGGGAGATGTCCAAAGGTTGCTGAATCAAAATCAACCGGTAATCAGATAAACAGGACAACACAGAGAAACAAAGGGGTCAAACCCAGTGAGTGAGGGACAACACTCTAGAATGCCTCATACGTGTCTCACAAAGACTTGTTTGAAAACCATTTAAAACTAGCACATGTAGTATACAACAGGTATACGTATATACACACTATATACATAGTATGATTTCCAGGAAAACATCTTTAAAACGTTCGCACCAAAAGCAAACACACACACTTTGGTAAAATACTATCAATAGTATTTATTTTCCCGAAAACATCATATACTTATCATGGGACCATAGAAATCGTGGTGTGGTCTATGCCACTCTCCCACCATATTATGATCAGGGTCACGTCACTGATCCATTATCCAATCATGTATTGGGCCAGGGTAACATAGCTACCGTCTACCTCGATAGCTAGGTCTCAACATACGATAGTATACCAAAGGCTACACACCCCGTAGCGAAGGTGTTCCACAATAAAAAAAAACATAGTCAAAACCATGCATAACTTATCGTCAAATCTTGTGGAAAACATATATATCAGTATATGTATATGTATCATTCTTCAAAACAAATTCGTGAATATCATTCACATAATCATTTTCATATAATTAACCAATCCTTAGATTAGTCCGATTTCAAACATGTATTATACACATCAAAAAAAATATAAATGTCAGAGACACAACATATGTGTCTAAAGCTGTCATCCACTCACCTAGATGTCCAAGCTCTAAGAATTCAAATCAAGCATCGCTGGTGGGTGTGGCTGCTGGTGCTGGTAAGCACAAGGTGCTGTAACAAATACAACATAATAATCGTTAAATATGGTACATTGGTCGTACCCAAAATGCATGCAATACATATGCAAATGCAACCCTCAAAGATCGCTCATAATCCCCAAATTAATCCTCAATTCTCCAAATTAACCCACTACAAAACGTCACAATTTGGTCCCTCGGAACCACTGCTTACTCGAATTATCCAAAGATGACTTGAGTAAACTGAGGTCTTATTTACTCGATTTAGACCATAAATAACTCGAGTAAACTGAGGTTTGATTTACTCGAATTAGACAATAAATAACTCGAGTAAATCATGACTTACTTTACTCAAGTTAACCCAACATAACTCGAGTAAATCTGGGTTTATCTTACTCGAGTTACTCAAATATAACTCGAGTAAGTCACTTTTTCAGATTATCCAGCTCGACCAATTACTCACATCAACCGCTAAAAATCATTCTTAAACCACTACATATACTCTAATAATCATCCTGAGCTTGAATCTATACTCCAATCCATCAAAACAATATGAACTCTCACCAATTCACCCTAAACCCGAATTAAACCTAAAACCTAATATGCATGATCATACAGAAAACATGAGGAAAGAGAGGATTAGAAACCCAATCTTACCTCAAGAAATCCAAAGGAAGTGTTGAGGAACAACTTGAGAGAGATTTGAGGCGTCTGAGAGGAGTGAATCGGAAGAAATTACAACTTGAGGTAGGTTTCGGGTCTTTAAAGACGAAGAACACCGACACGTCGTTCCACTTTTACGCAAATAACTCGAGTTACACAATGATTAACTAGAGTTATATGGACCTCACCTAACTCGAGTTACAATTCTGGATAACTCGAGTTATATAAGGGTCACACAACTCGAGTTATCGCTTACTCTAACTCGCGTTATCCACTCTCCAGACTTACTACTCAAGGTTTCAGAATACAAACTCTACATGCTTATCAACTTAATCAACTATCAATCTAAGCTCCACACTATCAATGAGGATGAGCATCTATGATCAGCAATCAAACTGCAATCGCTATAGGAAATATAGCTAGAACGGGTGGAATATTACATCTCGGACAATCAGATTATCTACCCAATGTGTTTTACCAAACAATTACCAACCAGATTAGTAAGCAAGAACTAACGATAATGTTAATCATATAAAATTCTAAATGTAACAGAATATAAATTATTAACCAAAATAAATATAAGCATTTGTGAGTATTCCAGTTAACAAACTAGCAGTCGGAACCCCATAACCCTAGATATCTCGATTGTGGAGCATCTACTAACACACACACACTGGGCCCGAACAAAAGGGCATCTAATGTTGAACGGAGATCCTCACTAAGCACGAAAGGTCGAGATAGCCTGAAATGACAATAGAAGAGGATGAGAAAACTCAATAAAGGATAGCACAAAAATCGATTTGAAAACATTTTCAGAAAATGACAACTTGCACTTATGTCATCATATTAGACTCATATACAAGCAGCTACATACTAATAATAGTTTGAAAGCCTTGTTCAAAACATGTCGAAAAGAAGGCAACAACATACGGTCAAACATCATAATTACAACAGAAAACCAAATAAGTATCATATTACATGCGACATACATATAATTAAATATTATAGATACAGAGTTCAGAACATACTCTGCTATCATTGATCATACAAACTCATATCTTAAAAATTTATTATATCTTTCGGATTAGCTTTGATAGGTTGCATTTCATACATGATTTACATTGCACTTTATGTTTGTTTTGCATTATAAATTGTTATTATTTGTGTGTTTTTATGTTTTTATGCTTCTTTGGTGTTTTTAGGTGGAATATTGGTGAAACAAGAAGAATTGGAACTGTTTCTATGCATTTTAGTCAAAAGTTGTATCTCTGCGTGGCCACGTCATAATTGACGTGTGTTGACCAAGTTTGGCCACTTGCATTGGGCTACATGCCACACTCATGGGCCATGTTTTGGATGAGTTTTGAAGGCCTCTAACTCAGTTTTGCTGTTAGATCAAAACAATTAACTATTATTATTATTTTTTTAGGGCTTTTAGGTTTTCCTAATTGGGAGTTGTATTTAAACTAAAATTTTCTCTCTCCTCCCTCATTCTCTCATTCACGCACAACCACCATTCTCTCTCAAGTTTGGTGTTCTTTCTTCTAGCATGTGTAACTAAACAACTTACTAGTTGATGTATTTCTGAAGCTCAATCCATTGTTATTGTGAGACTTTGGTTTTATTTGTTATAAAGTATTTCAAGTATTTATTCAATCTATATACCTTAGTTCCTTTATTATTATTCATATTGATTGCATAATTTGGCCGGTTGTGTGATTAAATGAATGGTATACTTTTATTTAAGATTGATAGTGTGTCACATTAGTTCTAATCTAGGTAATGAACAACGTGAATGTATGTGGTTTGAGCATTATTCATTGTTGTGAGGTTGAATAATCTAGTTTAAATGAATCACGACGTTTCCGATTTCACTTACTAAGATAGGAGTCTCTTTAATTCGTACTGTTGCCATAGATTAAACATTGTCAGGGCGTCCCGGGGGTGTAGTGGTTAGGAAAATAGTCTGCAGGAAGTCCCAGAGCTATCGATAAATTAAGAAAATATTGGTTAATTGAGTGTGTCACCTTTGCTACAACTCTATCTATACGAATGCTTAATAATTATCTTATGTGTCTGTGATCGACTGTTTGGATTGAATGAATGAAATACCTTGGCTAGACCTTTCTCATTATTGAATTCATCTTATTTTATTATTTTTTATTCTCTGTTGTGAACTTTAATTTCTGCTCGCTTTCAATTTCGGTTTTTAAATATGTTTTCGACAATCTTATTTTACTTTTCTGTTCCTGCGATTAAACAATTTTCTACAGTCTTTGTGGATCGACCTTGCTCACTGCTTTACTTCATTTTTAGTGTTCCCGAGCAGGTTAATATTATTTTGGTGGTTTGGTAGCTTATCAAGCTTATTGAAAATTCTGAAACTAGTATTAGTCCCATAGGCAAGTAGATGGCCACTAAGACAAATAACAACAGACAATAGCAGCTAAAGCTAACGCTAGCAGACAATAGCCAATAAGGCTATAATAGCAGACGATCGCCACTTAGGCATATAATAGCCACATAGGTGAATAATGGCCACTGAGGTGACAAATAGCCACTTGGGCGAGTAATAGCCACTTAGGCAATGAATAGCCACTATGTCACAAATTAGCCACTTAGGCAAATATTAGCCACTACGACATATGTGAACTATGACCACTAGAGAATCTATAAAACACGAAATATGAAATATACAATATATAATATTATCAACCAAGCATGCGGAATAGACAATTAATTACAAAAGTAATTACAAAATATATTATATATATATATATATATAATAAATTATGCAATTTACATATCTCTCTTACTAGAATTATTAATCAAAAATATTCCAAACAATGATCATACGAAACAGATAGATAATCACTGAGCATATATTGTCCTATTAAGTTCAGATATTTAATAAAATAGATACTATCCAAAGACAGATATACAGAAGCAGACAGGCGCACAAAACAAACGAATATTTACAAAAATTATATATAACTCGCAAAATAGAATATTTAATACATAGTATAAATTACCTCAAAGGGATTTCTTACCACAGAATCTCACACAAACTGGATTTTTAATTTACCGAACCTTTAACTGGTTGAGATTACATGTCAGAGTGAGAACACGACAAAACAATAAAAGTTAGGAAAACACAACCAATGTGTCTATAGTGGTATCTAATTCACCTGGACACCGAACAAATAATCTGGTTGCTCACCGCCGATGGATGGTCCATCACATCGGATATCAGACAGAGTGAAAATATACAAGTTTATAATGGAGTCAAACACGGTACAGTACTACGAGAATACTGAAAATGCATGAAAATCCAAAGCACGTCCCTAACCCACGACGACGTCGAAAACCATATCGAAAATCTAACCTTTCCTTCAAAAATCAGATGTCTCACAAAATTACGAAATTAGTCCCTCAAATTTCACAAACTTCACTTTAGTAGCCAAAGTCATAGCATTTAAGATTCAACCCTTAAACTTAGGAAAAAAGTTATAAATCAAATCTCCAAATATCTCAAGTCACATTTCAGACCTCAAACATTTGGAATATGGCAATTAAGTCCCTACGACAGAAATCTTTACAAAATACCCAAATTTCGTATATACCGACACCCAATGTTCCAAATCACCAAGATCATCCCCAAACATGCTCAAATACATGAATCATTATTCAATTCTGCCAAGCAATGAATAAATCATCAAAAATCTCAATCTCATTCTTCTAAACCCTAACCCATTTCAAAGAACAACTCAAAAATTGGTTCCAACACAAAACCCATACACCTACATGTTTATTCCATCATAAATTAAAAAAAAAAACTCTAACTCAAATCAAACCAAAATTTCGTTCAAACCCAAGGTTCTGGCTCAAAACAGCCACCCAAAGCACCCATTCCACATACATACATTAACAATAAAACTCAAGCCAAATCCATACATTTCTCACCTCATTCAAGTAAGATCTAAAAGAAATCAACTCAAATTTAACCAAGTATTTGTCCAAAAGCGAACCCTAACTCAAAGCAAACACCAACTCGTCACATCCCAAAACACCCATCAAACCCACATGTTTAATTCTTGAAATAGAGCAAAGAAATGGAAGAATTTTGAGTGTTCTTACCTCAAGAAATCAAAAAGAGCCAAGGAGAGATGAAGAACGATGGACTTGAGGTGAAAGAGAGTGAAAAGAATGAGTGAGAGCCAAAGAAGGTCGGGTGAGGGATTGTAAATAAACCCCCTGCCCAAAACGCAATGTTTCTGAAGTTGGTTTGGCTCACTCGAGTAACTGACCCTCTTACTAGAGTTAAATTTTCCCAAAATTAGTCTTGGAAGAACGACTAACTCAAGTAACATCAGAGGCTTACTCGAGTTAGATGTACCTCATCTAACTCGAGTTATGGCCACGACTTACTCGAGTTCTATGTGGCTTGTTTCACTCGATTAACACAATTTGTTTACTTGAGTGACACACCATTTCAGGGGCTCAACAACACCAAACCTTACAAAAAATTATCATTAAACTTTTTCAAACATCAAATCATCATGTCAAAAATCAAGATCAAATCGGAATTGAACGGAGTGCTATAGAGAAACTAAAGGAAACGAACGAGGTGTTACAATATCTTTCGCGAACAACTTAACGTGCACAAGTCTTAATTGAGTAAAAACAACATTATGTATGTTATTTTGCATATTTTCAACCCGCAGCACCCCAACTTTTCTCCGTCCAATTTAACATGCGCAAGTCTCAAATGCTTATGCAATGCCACCATTACATGCATAGCTCCATTCATTACGTGCGTAGCTTCGTACTTAGAAAAATCATGCAATACTCCTTGATCTCCAAGTTTGAATCACTCTTCAGGTTACATGCGTAGCACTTTTAGATTTTCCAGATTTCGTGTGCAAACATTAGACTATTTGTATTTTTTTTTTGTATCTTCATGTTACTTGCATAATGAGGTATTTGCTTGCGTAATCTTAAACTATTTCCAGATTTTGTTATTCATCAAAACTTAGAAAAACTCAATGTTTATTGCCCTTGGTCCAACACCTTCATCTCCCCTAAGATTTAGGAATTGTTTGGGAAGTTTAACGGATGTCGAATATTATCTAATAAATAGCAGAATTTTTGATCGTAAAAAATAAAGAAAGTAACAACAAGTAAGCCCTCATTCATTATGTATTGGACCATGATTTGAATTGTTAATAATATTTGGGGTATTTTCATATAAATAAAAATTCAAAATTTATGTACAATAGAATTTCAGTGTCAAGTAGGGAGTAATCTTCGGTACTACAACATTATTTCTCTTCTTAAAAGAAAAATTGACTCACTTGTGAAGCAAAAGCCCACTAACAACTTTCTATTCTTAGCCTAAGCGTGATTATGATCAACTCACTAATTTTTCAAATTTCTAATAATATACTACTAAGACTTATCTTTGCTACCTATAAATAATTTTTATTTAAATTAAAATCACTTTCTTTCTTTTTCTTTTTTTTTTTCTTAACTAAACACTGCACTTACTTTCAAAAGTCAAAAGAATCGTCAAATGTTTATTTGATTCAAAATATTTGTTGATTAGATTGGGAATACTTTATTAAAAATCTAAGATATTTAAAACTACTTATAAGTGCAAGAGAGAAATGTGGATTTATATTATTTGCAAAAGTGAGATTTCTTTTTGAGTTCAAACTATATATAGAATTACTTCAATTTGATGAAAAATGTGGATGTAGATATCAATTAATGTTGTGGAATCCTTCTTCACATGAATTGTATGATACATCCCATCTTGGATTAATGATATTACTGCAATGAAGAGTGATGTGTAAACATTTACACACACACTTACAAACCACATATGTTTTCCCTGAAAAATGCATAAAAAAACAAATGCAATATTTTAAGTTATCAAGGTCGAATTAGTTGTTTTATTTCGGTAAAAAAAATATATAGTGAGGAACTTTTAAGAAATAACTACGTAAAATCCAATAAATTTTATTTAGAACAGTCAATCTCTATAAGTAATCATTGTTAATTTTAAATGTTAAGTCAATCTTCATAAAATTAGTTTACCGACTTCCACAGTAACCGAGATGATAAGTTATGCAGCTGATTTTAACTATTTTTTTCCTAAAAAAAGTAAGCTATGTTCAATAACCAGAAAGCAACGTATTTGAAACATAATTAAAAAGTGTAACACCGTAAGTGGTAATTATATGCTGAAAGAAATACCTCAAAGAAACTCTCGCTACACCATGATAGTAATTATATATTTACATCCTATTCCAATTTTTATGCACCCTGAAATTTATTTAGTGCATTTTCACATTGTTAGAACAGGAAAATAAAAACTGAAGCATCATTTTCTACTGTAACTTGAAGAGTCTTCCGTATAAAAGAGTGAGACAATGTGAGAAATATAATGATGGATAAACGCATCCTCATATTGCGTTACGGATTATAAAATCTCATATTCAAGTCTCCTTATCGTAAACATGTCTTAAATAGCTATACAACCATTACAAAAATATATCATATTTGTAAATGGCAAAACCAAAATTTAATTAAGATAGAGTCGACCTTAAAATGAAGAGACGAGAAATAAAATAACTCTGTCATTGCCTGTTAGCACTAATAAGTGATATAATTTTCACCTATAAAAACTATAACTTGGTTTTTTTTCCTTTTTGAACAGGGAAAACTTTAATTGTTACTATAACCATCAAACCATAAATGTACGTATATAACAATTTAATTTATTCTGAGTGTTAAACTTTTTAGTTATTATTGAATTTCTGATAATGGTTCAAGTAAGATATTCAAAGTATGGCATTCATAAAATAATAATTATCGTCTTTCATGTTCCAATTTCACATATATTAATAAATATTTTTTACATCCCATAGTAATAAATACACTTTTTATTTTAAATGTCTCAAAATATAATCATATTTTTTTATTGTATTTATTATTAACAAAATTACAATATTATCTTTTTTTAATTTTTTTAACTAATTTATTAATTATTAATATATTTACTCAAATTACATAAATAAAAAAATAAATTTAAATAAATTTAACTATTAAAATTATTATTTTTTAATTTTTATAAAAAATTTAGTGTCTATTATTATAAAAAAATAATAATTTTTTTTATAAATATCAATATCATACATACATTTTATAATTTTTTATTTATATTTTTTGTCTTCTCTCTCCATTCTCTGACACAGCTCTCCATATGGCGTAAAAACTTGCTGCCTGATAGTGCAAGCAAAACAAGCAGCCATCACCCCCACCCTTCTTCTTTATCTTTCTTTTTTTTTTCTTTTCTTAATAAACTGATTCACTAAAAACAGACTCTTCCTCATTTATCTAAAAAAAATATTCTTTTTCATTATCTCTCCCCTTTTTGCTCCTCTTCACTACCTTATAAGCTCCTTGTTTAGTGCTTGCTTCACTATCAAAACCCTCCTCCAAAACTCTCTTCACAATCACTTTCTCTTCACTTCTTCTTCTTCTTCTTCTTCTTCATCAAACACTCTCTATAGCTTCTTATGCTGCTTTTTTCACTCTAATCCTCTCTTCTTCTTCAAACTTTGATAATTACAGCTCAATTCAAGTTTATCTCTTTCAGCTCTTTTTCTGTCCAAGAAAAGCAGTAAATGAGGTTTGCAGCTACTCCTACCAGCTAGTCATTCTTCTTCTTTCATTTCTTAATTTCTTTTCTTGGAGAGTTTTTGAGTTTGACTCTTTCTTTCTCTCTCTCTCTCTTTACCTCACTGTCGAGAAACTGAAATTTTTGTCGAGAGAGAGAAAGATGAGGTTAGCATTTCTCTTGCTATACTTGAATGCTTTCTAATCTCTCCACATAATTATTCATGTTTCATTTAAAGGGTCTAACTTACATTAAACAAAGCTCAAGTCTTTCTTTTTTTTAAATAAATTTTGAGGGATGTCCAAGTAGTGTGTTTTTGTTTTTGCTTCCAAAAGAGTGGACAAAATTTTGAAAGAAACTGATATATCTTCCTAGGATTTAAGAAAGCAACACACTTTTAAAATCTCTTAATCATTTGGACCTATCTCTTAATTCTCCCCTCTCTCCTGTCTTCATCCTTTTCTCTTTTGGTCTCCAACCAAACAACACCTTAAAAATATTTTTGTTTTTAATATGGAACTTTCAAGTGATGAAGCTGATATTGCTATTCCCCTAAATGCTGCATATGGTGGTGGAGGTGGTGGTAATGGTGGTGGACATGGCCATGCTCACTTGATCCATCATGATCATCACAACCACATCATTAATCCTTCTTCAACTCACCCTCAAATCCCTTCCACCATCAATGGCCAATCCTCAATCCCTCCATCATCAGGCATAGAACACCATAACCATCATCACCTTGACCATCATGCACCAACCACCAACACCACCACCAATTCTAACAAGTCTTTCAAGAAAATGGTTAGTTACAGAGAGTGTCTCAAGAACCATGCAGCTGCAATGGGAGGCACTGCCACTGATGGGTGTGGGGAGTTCATGCCTAGTGGTGAAGAAGGTACCATTGAAGCTCTCACTTGTTCTGCTTGCAATTGCCATAGAAACTTCCATAGAAAAGAAATTGAAGGTGAATCAAACAACTCTTCTTCTTCCTGTGATCAGTGTCACCCACATTTCAGAAGAAAACTGTTTCTAGGACACCACAAAAGCATTTTGGGTCCTGAAAGTTTAGGGTACCCTACAAGTGGAGGAACAACTGTGACACCATCAAGAGCAACACCTCAAAGCATGATAATGTCTTACCAGCAGCCTTCAGATCAATCTGATGAACAAGATGGTGATGGTGGGGTCATGATGATGGTTAGGGCCCACCACCACCACCATCCACAGATGATGATGAAGAAAAGGTTCAGGACAAAGTTCACACAGGAACAGAAGGAGAAAATGTTCAACTTTGCAGAGAAAGTTGGGTGGAAGATACAAAAGCAAGAAGAAGCAGTGGTGCAACAGTTCTGTCAAGAGATTGGTGTCA